>VWPU01019928.1:0-24214 GCA_013398955.1 Callaeas wilsoni
ACCGCCGAGCCCCTCCGTGAGGGCCAGGGGCGCGGGGCCGCCGCCCTGCCCGGGTGCCCTCGGCCGGGCCCGCGGGCGGCGAGTGGGGGCGCGGGGTGGCACAGAGGGGCTCGGGCGGGGAGGGGCGGCCAGCGGTGCTGGAGCGTGTCCAGAGTTGGGCAAAGGAGCTGCTGAAGGGTCCAGAGAGTACGTCCTGTGAGGAGCGGCTGAGAGCTGGGGGTGTTCAGCCTGGAGAAAAGGAAGCTCAGGGGAGACCTGATCACTCTCTACAACTGCCTGAAAGGAGATTGTTGCCTGGTGGGGGTCGGCCTCTTCTCCCGGGTAACAATTGGCAGACAGGTCAAGAGGAAATTACTTCAAGCTGCACCAGGGAAGGCTTAGATTGGATATTAGGAAAAAATTCTTCACGAAAAGGGTAGGCAGGCATTGGAACAGGCTGCCCAGGGAAATGGTCGAATCACCGTCCCTGGAAGTGCACTTTCAGGCCATGAGTTAGTGGTGGGCCTGGCAGTGTTGGGTTAATGGCTGGACTCAGTGATCTTGGTGGTCTTCTCCATCCTTAGAGGATTCTGTGACCCCACGCATCCCTATCCTTTCCTGACAGGTCTGTGTCAGGGAGGCTGCCTTCCTGCCCTGGCATGACCTCTGCTGTGCCTTCTGTCTCCATCCCTGTGGGCTCGTGTGGTTTCAGACCAGTTATTCTCTCTCCCGGTCGTGGCTGGTGTGGGGCTGTGTGCCTGGTCCTCCCCAGCCCCATGTGCCAGGCAGAGGGAAGACTGGCACCTGTGAGCCTGCCCTGTGTGTGGCCAAGCCCAGCAGACCACTCTGCCTGGGGGTTGGTGTCAATGCAGCAGAAGGGCAGAGGAAGAAACTGATGTAGCCCTGTGTAAAGCAAGAAATGCCCCACTGGCTGTCAGCTCAGCTTTCCTGAGCCTCCTTCCGCCCAGAGGTTGCCCTTGGCATGGCAGAAGCAGCTTGACAGGCTGAGACAAATTCCTGATGGGGATGTGGGGGTCAAGCAATATCTCCAAAGCTTAGGCGCACTCCATAGAGAAGCTGGGGTTTGGGAAGCAAGGTGAAGAATAGAAACCAGCTCAGTAGGTGCAGAATCTCAGCTAGGCTTTAGGCAAAAGTGAGTCAGCAGTGGGCAAAATATTTGGCCAAAAATCAGGAGATGGCGAGCCTGGCTGCAGGGGGGACCACTGGGATAAATTTGTGCCTGAGTAGCGTGGTCTGTGATTCCCATGGCTAACATGAGCTTCCAGGGCAGGCTCGGTTCATCCAAGGGCTGTTCTAGCACCGTCTAGTTTACTGGGGCTGGAATTGCATTGTGAGTGTCCGAGCTGTTGAATGTGCAAGCTTGCAGTTTCACGCTGCCTTAGCACAAATACTCCAAGCATTAGATAAATGTCAAGCACAAGTGAAGAAAGCGGGTTGTTCTCATGTTATCTCTAACAGTATGTTGGATGCGCTTGAAATAGAACGGTCTATATGGACTGCTGTGAACTGGCTGGGCTATTTTAAGGGTTACTAAACTTTGTGGCTGGTGTCTTTTGGGAGACGGGACTGAGGCAGCCACACGGTAGGATTTGCTCTCTGGAGCAGCTTTGCAGGGTAGGCTGCTCTTCTTGGGGTGCTGCTGTCATTCTAGGGGTGACAGAACGAGCCCTTGAAAATCCAGGCCACTTGCTGCTGGGTTTCTCCCCCTTGCTTTGGGAATTGGATGCAGCAAGGCTAATCTGAGCAGCTTTTAGAAATGGCTCTAGGTTTCCTTCTGTGTTCATAGAGGAGTGAGAGAGCCCAGTGGACTCCATTTGAGTAAAGAAGTGGATCCAAGGATATATGGGTTTGTTTTAAGATTATCACCTGGCTACTGTGTTTGGAGATGCTCAGTAGCTTTCTATCTTGAATTAAGTATTTTTATAACTAATTGTAGGGATTGAAAATAGTAAACCTAAAGCCAATAGAACAAACAGGTGAAAAATTTTACTAAAACCTGTGATTACTGATTTGGTTTTTGTTGGTTTTTTTGGGGGGGGTTCTATCTGTGCCACAGTGCTCAAGTCACCACAACAGTTGTGGAAGATATGCTAGTGAGAGATTATTGAGTGATATTTTTGTTGGTCTCAGATGTCTATATGCTGTGTTGTTAGACTCTTGTTAGGTGTAAGCTGGAGCAGTTGGGATGAAGGTTGTTTCAGGCATTAAGTGCATCTTCAGGCAACAGCACAACCAGAGATATAGCAGTGCTGTCTATAGGTGCTGTATTTGAAGAATGCAGAGCTGAATTAAATCTGATTATTCCCTGGCTTAGCAGTGAAATGTTCCAGTGCTTTGTGGCAGAGGAACAACTCACTGCTGTGCTCAATTTCCAGCATCATCAGCATCAGGTACTTCACCAGTAAGTGAAGCATATCCTGATTTTTAGAAATGTTCTTAGTCCTGGTGTTCCTGGTTAATGACAGGACCTACCAGGGTTTCAAAATTTCTCTGCATCCTCTGTGCTTTACTGTATTTCTGGATAGATCATGACAGACCAGGGAAAGGAGAGTTGTGAAGATTCTATGGCTGGAAGTAAGAGATCTGTTAGTTTTTGGAGAGTGGAAGTGAGGAGCTAACATGAGTCAGTGGAAGCAAGCAGTGGCTTGAATAGAAGCTGTGATTCTATGATTCTGTGTGTCACATCCTGCAGTGCCCTCCCAGTCCTCTAATACAATTTGCCTCTGTCTTATCAGTATTTTTGTATTTTATAGCCTACATCACTGTTGCTGGTGTCCTAAATGAGAAACCACAGAATGTATTTGGCATAATCTAGCATTGTACAGCTGGGTAAAATTGTTATTAAATTGTTTTTTTATCAATTTTGCTGTTTCCCTCTCTCCTTGGCTATGTCCCGTGTGATCTTTAAAGATATCTAAGCCATAGCTTAATGTCACGTGCACTTCTCCTACTAAGAAATCTTCATAGGAATGAGGTTATAAGTGGTTTGTTTATGTCCTCTTTTATATCGTATAAATTATCATTGGAAATCAAATTTGAAATGGAACTTGACAGTGTCTGCAGGACACTGTTTTCTGTAGGACAGAAAACAGTTTTTTCTCAAAGTATGTGTCTAACTCATATTTGCAGATAGTGCACAGAGGGAGCTTGGAGGAGGAAAAAGCTTTGGATAGAAGACTGGTCTAACGAAACGATTGTAAATAAGGCAGGAGAGGAGAATCTGGAGCTGGGCACAGAAAGCATGGAGCGGAGTGGGGGAGGCATCCTCGGGAGACAGGGCTGTGCAGGGAGGAGGGGAGGCCAGGCCTGTGTGTGGCTGAAAAGGGCCAAACAAATGCCTGGTGGTGGCAGGAAGATGTGGTAGTTCCAGGGTAGAGTTGTGGCCAGTGGCAGAAGAGGAAGATCAGAGATTGCATTGATGCTTTTATTACAGTGTAGAGAAGAGCACTTGGGTTTGGAAAAACCCTGACAGCTTGTGAAATCCTGTGTTTTCCCGTGGCTTTTAAAACATGACCCTGTAAAAGATTACTTCACACTTCTGGTCATTCTCTCTTCATGAAGTGTTCAGATGAGTGTTTGCTTTTCTTGGCTCTGAGGAGGGGCAGGAGGCTGTGCTGGCAGAGCTCTGTGTTTGCTCTAAAGGGGTATCCCCAGACCCAAGCCAAGGCAAAGCGCAGCCAACTTCCATCCCATTGCCCTCACCACCACTCCAGACCTGCCAGTCACCTGGGAAGCACTCATTTGGGGAAAAACTTAGCCAGTAGTTGTAGGAAACAACATTTCAACATTGTTGCTTCAACCTTAGCATCTGTCTTGCAGTGCCAGGGGTTGGGCCTGGAGCTGCTGTTTCTCAGTGGACCAGATTAACCTCTTGGGCTAAGAGTTGCCTTCTGATGAGAATGGTGGAACTGCTGAGGCAGGGTAGCCAGCTCCTGTGGCAGTGACAGGACCAGCATCCTTGCACCTGCCTCAAGGTAAGTCCCAAGGGTGAGGAAGAGTTTTCCCAGTCTTTCTGATAAAAAAGGCAGGGGCCTTGGTACAATGCCTGCCTGCCATGCCGAGCAGCTGTGCTCTTCTACCTCAGGAGGAGCCAAGCAGAGAACTTGGAAGTAAGATTCATCCTCTTGGTCCTCCTGGATTGGGCTTAGTCTGAAAGGTGTTGAAAATATTGATGCTGGTGATAAAGACCAGTTAAGCTCCTTGAGGAGTCTTTTACAGAATCACTTAAGTGAGAAGCTATTATGAGGAAAACATTGGTTAGATTTTTCAGGAATAACTTGTGACTGAGGCAGGAAACAGATTTAGATATGTGAAGCCTTCAAAATAGCTTGGAAGGTGACTTTGGTGGGTTCCATGGAAACTCATCTGTTCTGTAGCTTTGCAGAGGACTTATACAAGAGTGCTGCCTGGCTTAAAAAAAAAATAGTTGCTTAAGGGAAAAAACTCAAACCTGCTAGATCTGAAACTGAAGCATGGCCTGTAGAAGACAGGGGCTATTCCTGGGCCCTTCTCGAGCACCCTGCTGGAGCAAAGCTTGCTGTGACTCTCTGGGTTACTGACTGCAGTTTAGGTTAGGGTGGTTGCTGCAGGAACAAGCAGGTTCGCAGGAGGGACTCCTGTTATAATAAGGCTGCAGGATGGTCTCTGTTTGGACTTTGCACACGTCCTGTCGCTGTAACGTTCGCGTACAGAGCATGAAAACAACTGGAAAAAGAAATAACTTTAAAAAGAAGCTACTCAAATTTTTATGACATTTGGGAGCTCTGGAATGAGGTGACTGGTAACTGAATGGTTTTGAACTGTCTGTGGAGTCAGTGGATGAAGCTGGAAGCCTAAGCTCTGCTTCATGCCAGGAGCTCCCTGTTGATGGCATCTCTTCTTCTTCCCGCAGGAGGGGATAAAATGGGAGTGTGTGAGTGGGCCGGGCACTGGGGTGGTCAGGCCGCTGATGGGCCTGGTTGTGAGCAGTGACTCCACTTGCCTGAAGGGCTGGGGGTGGCCAACTGGAGCAGAGCAGCATGGCACTGCCCCTCTTGCTGCCTCCCAGCTACTTCAGAAACCTGAAACAGGGGGGAAGTCCTCCTTGCCAAAACTCACTGCTTTCCAAAATGAAATGGGACAGAGTGTAGGAATTTTGTGTATAGGAATTTAGTCCTTGTTCAAAGGCATCCCCAAATTTCTTTGGATTCTGCAGAGGCTAAAACTGATTGTGGGGTGGGAGCATGCTGACTGAATCTTTCAATAACCTAGAACCAACAAATAAAAGAAGACAATTTTATTTGTGCTATCTGAAACACTGACATCTCTTCTAATGGCTGTTTTTCAGCTGGGAGAAAACTGTTAAAAATCAAACTGACCTGCTGTTTCAGAAGCACCCTGGCAGGACTGTGCTCTAGATTCTTAGATCCAAAGGAGAATCTCTGCAAGAATCAGCTGTGGTCGCTTCTCTAAGATATGATCTAAGCCATCTGTTTGAGGAATGAAGGAGATCAGTTGCTTAACAAGATATGATGCTACAGAATTTTCATAGTTATGCCTGGATTTGCTGTGGGAGGAAAAGACCTTTTCTGAGCGTTCGCAAAGAGCTTTCTACCTAGATTAAGGGGTTTCTGCTCTCTTACATCTAATTAGATTGAACCCTAGTGCTCAAATCAAATGCTAATGTTGTCACCCACCCCCATAATGGGAAGTTGGTTGCTTTATGTAGGGGTGGTTCTTTGGAGGTTTTTTGTTGGGTATTTTGTTTTAATATTTTCCTGTGCTGCTTCTCAGAACTGATCCACAGACCACGCTCTTCCCTCTGGGTCTGTTCTTTTCACCTTCACTGCTGGCTCTCGCTGTGTGTTTCCATTCATGCAGACAAATGGTTGTGACACGTACACGATGTGTGCGCGGCCAGGGCACAGCCGGGCGCGCGCCCGAAGGCGTTTGACTGGGGCTGCCTGTGCAGGGGTTTTGTGTGTGAGGGCTTTGCTTTCTCCTCTGAGCCCTGCTCTGTGTCCCCTTCCCAAGAGGAATGTTTCCAGTTGGGAGGCAGGTGAATGAGGATACATTAAGGTAACCTTTGTAGCTGGCATTCACAGAAGATAGGAAGAGCTGGGAGATGGATCGTGTTATTTTGGCGTTGCGTCTGTGTTGCAGAGCCAGGTGACATTGCGGTGGCCTCGGAAGCATGCGGCTGTGGCACTGGGGACCCTGAAGACCGCCCGGCTTGCGGGGAGGAATGCTACGGTGGGCAGTGCACTTGGAAGGTGGGCCACGGAGGGTGAACCACGCGGCCGTGGCTGTCGGGCACAAGGTCTATTCCTTTGGTGGGTACTGCTCTGGAGAGGACTATGAGACCCTGCGGCAGATCGATGTCCACGTTTTCAACGCAGGTAAATGTGTCCTTGTGGGGCACAAAGGACTTGGCTTGCTGGGCTCAGTTACTGCTTTCCTTGCCTGCTGCTGCCTGACATGTTATACCCTGTAACATGCTGTCTGACCCTTAATTTCCAATAAAAGTTATTAGAGTAGGTAGAAGCCTCTTTCTTTGTGCAGCCTTGCATTTTCAGCTTCAGGGGCAGGACACAGAGGGGCTGTAGTTGAGCAGACTGCTAGGATAAGGACTCACTGAAGTAGTCACACAGCCAGTGGCTTGGTTTGTCCTTGTTCTCTGTAAACACTAACTCAGCCAGGTGCAAAGAGGTGATATCGAGCTGGCTCAGGTCCCCCCTCCAGTTTGCAGCACACCCATGCTCAGCTGCCCGTAGAATGGGAGCCAGTGCACTCAGTTAAGATTCCAGGTGTAGACATCTGAGCTGGTTCCCTGTGGGGGCATCTGACAACTGGTGCTGGCATGATGGAGTCGGTAGAGGCATGTGGCTAGGAGGGAGGCCTTCCCATTTTGGTAACAGCTATCATGCAGATTCCCAACATAGCTTAGAAAAGCATCTGCAACTGGAGCCATTTGTGTAGGGTAGCCAGTACCTGTCATGAGACTGAGTTGGAGCCATGGTTGTGCTGGCAGAGGCTGTATTTCTTGATTGAGTGCTCTTTAAACTGAAGAGCTTACTGAGCTGGTCCATGAAGTATTTCCCTGTAATTAGGCAGGTGGTTGAAAAACTGCACGGATGCTTGGGTGGCTCCAGCTATAGAGTCAAGAACAGAGAACCAATGACCAGTTTTGGAGACTGGACAGCATGCTGAATGCTCTGCTAACACCCACGTGTAGACAAACCTAGTTCGTCTGTGAGATGCAGTAAATTCACTCCTTTAAGACTCATGTGCAGCAGGCATAAAAGCATTGGTTACGGAGGGCTGCCAAGGTGACCTGCTCACAGCGTAGAGGCGGTGCAGCTCAGGATCCTGTGAACAGTGACATTCACCTCTGTCCAGAGGGACTGGGCTTTCACACTCAACACAGATGAATGTTGCAGAACGTGCCAAGTAGAATACCACTCTTCTGGGGAAGCATAATGACTGTGCCCAAAGGAATGCTCTTGTGTTGTCTTTCCTTCTTACCACTCCCAAATATTAAAGTGTCAGAATGCTGCAGCCACCACATGGGAGGTGACAGTGGCTTCCCAAGCCCTTGCTCAGCTAGCATTGTCAGGTGCCAGTGCTAAAGCCAAGATACCAGACTTTGAATGATCTCCTTTCAGTCTTCCAAAGATGAAGACTGTGTTTTAGGTAGGAAACATCCAGTCTAGCTTGACTTCAGCATTGGATGTGCTTCCTCAGTGCCCTTTCTGCCTGTAGGGTAGATGCTCACCTTTTGGGATGCCTGACTTTTCCCTTTCCCTGTGGTTAGTATTTCAGAGGAATTGCAGACTGTTTTCTGCTGTATTTTGTATCAGCTCCATGTGGAAAACAAACCTGGAGGCTGTATGTGGCAGAGGGAGGGTGACTGGTCTTGTTATGTAATGGCTGTGTAACACTTGCTGTGGCTCTTGCACTGTCATTAAACCCTGTAATAGTTGTTGACTGTTCTGGCTACTGCTGGACATGACACACAGGCTCCCAGGAAGGGGAACCTGTAATCACAAGGAACTCCTATTAGTAATACAAGGTTAGCAGGGAGAACTTGAGTACAGATGGGGGTAAAAGAGACAGGCGGCCACCTCATCAATACCTTGGAAAAAAAAAAAACCCAAAAGCAAACAAACCCTGTTCCTACAAAGCTGCTGGATTGCTTTACTTAAACTGTGCTTCTGCAAGTCCAAGTAATGCCTCAGGTGTTCCCTTATGTATTACTGCAGTGAATTATTCCTGTGCTGCCCATTCTTCCAGCTTTGAGTATCTTCAGCAATCTCACCAGCTTGAAGTAGTGTCTGCATTCATGGTCACCTCTGTACTTTTTCTTTTTTCTGTCCCTATTTTTTTGTATATGTGCTGTATCTTCACTCACAGTCTAGGATGAGCCAGAGTGGAAACCTTTTCAGTGAATTATTGTAGAACAGAGCCTGTTTTTGTCCTCTGGGCCTCTAGAGGACTTCCTTCTGTATTCCTTAACTAGCTACTACTTGTGGTCAGACACAGCTCTCTCTTGTTTACTCGACTGCTTCTGCACCTTGTCACAGGGTAAAAAGCACTGCGCAAGGACGGGTTATGAACTGTGAACAATTTAGCAGGCTTAGCATTTGACATGGGCTCAAACTTGTGTTTGCAGTGTCTCTGCGCTGGATCAAGTTGCCTCCAGTGTGGACAAACAGCCGAGACCACGTGAGGGAGGTGCCCTACATGAGGTATGGGCACTCAGCAGTGCTAATCGACGACACCGTCTACATTTGGGGTGGTCGCAACGACACGGAGGGCGCCTGCAATGTGCTCTATGCTTTCGATGTCAGTAAGTTCCAGCTTCTCATTCCTCCTTGTCACAACTGTTCTTGATCAGACCTTCTCTCTACCCCCCACTCTGCTCCCCAACTTGTTTTCTTGTCCCTGGGTGACAGTCTGGAGGAAATGGTGTCACTGTCAGTGTCAGCAGTTTTAGAAGTGGAGCAGGGTGGCCATTGTTTCTGCGTGCTTAAATCTCTGTAAAAGCCTTTGAACAGAGATTGCTGATCTTCTCTAATAATCAAAATGGTTTTAATTTTTCTATCAGCTTTGTGTGCTCTCTCTGATAGTAACTGCAACTGAAGTGTTATCTCTGTGTGATGTAGTATTCCTTAATTATGGCTGAAGGTTGAAGCAAGAAGGGGCTGGGCTCTTGAGGATTGTGGTTCCTCTCCAGTGTGGTCCTTCTTTCTGAAGACATGAAGGAGAGTGAGGAATAAAGTACAGGAGTAGTCAGGGACAGGACGGCAAAATCAGGGAAGACATGAGTCAAGTTAGATAAACCTGAAAAATAAACTCCTTGGGCCTTTTGGCTGGCTTCTCCATATCACTGCTGGAGCACCTCTGGAGAAAAGGCACCATCAGGAACTGCATGGACACAAGTGTCAGGAAAGAAAAGGAGTATATCTGGAATCTGGAGGCAAGTCCATCTAAATACTTGCCAGTAACTGTCCTTCTGGACTTACAAGGAAACTGTTTGCTCTGGTGCTTGGTCAAGGGGTCTCTTTACCAGGAAATACCTTACAGCTTGTGGCATAGGGTACGCTTTCTTCCCCTGACACGTACAGCTGAGAAGCCATTAGTAAACCACTGCCTACACAGAGGCATTGTAGTGGGACCTGCCTAGTCTCCCTGGCAGTTCCAGTGCTTTAGCATTAAGTGAAAATTAACAGAAAGTCCTGCTCCAAACCCTCTGCAGCTGTCTGTACACACAGGCCTGTCATTCCTGGAAAGTAAGGCTGGCAGTCACAGTCCCATGTCTGTAGTGTAAGTTCCACTGCAGGAGTCACGTCAGGCTAAATAAAGTCCTATATGAGTGCAGTTTTGTCCCTGGGGTGCTGAGAAGATCACAAATTGAGGTCTTTTGCATCTCTAATTTAACATATTGCGCTTGGGTGAGCTGTTGCTGATACAGCGTGACTGCGTTTGGAAGCAGCCCCAGGAAGAAAAGGAACTCGATAGCCCTGAGCTTTCTCACTAGAGGCTCCTTAGGGATTCTGCTGACCTTGCAAGACCCTTTGTGTGGTGCCAGATGGAGCATAGGTGGACAGTTGTGTCTGCAGGCCAAGTTCAGAGAAGTCATCCTCATGCTTTGGCTCCAGTGTTACGACTTTCTGAAATAAGCACTGCTTTTGGCAGCCAGGAGCAGTTAGGGAGGGTGGGTGGAATGTCTCCTGCAGCCTTGAGGCTTATCTGTGCCTCTCTGAGCTCTTGGGGCAGGTGCCTGTTTGCGCTTGGCAGTGAGTCGCTGGCTTGGCTCTGTGTTGCCCTGGCATGGAGAACAGCTCTGGCTGGATTTTAAGTCATCTTCTAAATCAAGCCAACCCCTGGAGTGTGCAGGCTGAGGGGCTGAATCTGTCTGGTGCAGGCTCACAGGGAGCATTGTGAAGGGTGGAAAGTGAGGAAGAGAGGATGAGAATGTAACAAGTGGAGCAGATAAGACAAGGAGAGCTGCACTGCAGAGGTGGGTATATGCAAAACAGCTAACATGGAGAGCTTGTGGTTAAGTGATTTCTGTCTGGGTTTGAGAGCTGTCCATGCCATGAGGTCAGTTGAGCCACTTACCATTATTGCTTCATTGTAACACTGTGAATGCAGAGTTGATAAGTGACTCACAAGTACACTTTGCAAGAGATTCAGTAAAAATAACATTGCTCAAGCCGTGCTGTACTACTCACACTTAAAATGTGACCTCTTTGTCAGGTCTGGCAGTCGGTGGCCATGCCCAGAGGCTGAGACTTCTGTCACTGTGTCCCTCTGTGGGGGCTCAGGCAGGTAGCCTTGCCCAAAGAAGCTTGCAGCCTCTCTGGCAGAGCAGGTGCTGTGTGAGAAAGAGAGAATTTCTGCCTTAGTAATGAACAGTAGTAATAGAGCTATCCCACCCCAACACCTACTGTGTTTTCTCAGCATTGCCTCTCGTTTTGTTTCAGACACGCACAAGTGGTTCACGCCAAAAGTGTCTGGAATGGTCCCAGGGGCAAGAGATGGGCACTCAGCTTGTGTCCTGGCAAAGAGCATGTTTATCTTTGGAGGCTACGAACAGCTGGTGAGTAGTGTCTGTAACTGTTAATTGGTGAGCCCTTGGGAAAGAGGGTGTTGATACCCAGGACACTGATAGAGGCAGGACACGGCAGCGTATTTGTATTCATAGTCACTGTCATTTCGTAACTTGGCAAAGTTATGGCATTAGTACCCAGGTTATGCTAATTGTTTTGTGGAGAAGATGGTTGGAAAAGCAAGTCCAAAAAAGTGGTAAATTTTTTTTAACTTTCACAAAACGTATTTACTGTAGAGGTAAAAGTATAAATATTTTTTATATCATTTTTTCTGGCTCATTTCTGAGCCAAATGTAGATACATAAATACACAACATTTTTTAATAAGTATATATTGATCTACATTTATTTTAATTTGGCTCAGAAATGAGCCAGAAAAATCACTTTCTGCAGTGTTGCTGTGAGGTTTTGTCCTAGTCTAGTGTATGTTCCCTGTAGTCTCAGCCTGCTCGGACATCTTCCTGATCCCTTTCAGCAAACACTTGGTTGCCTTCCCATTAAGAATGCCTTGAGCCAAAGTTCATCCTGCAATACCCTGTCATTGTGCCTAATGCTCTTTTAAGCAAATCCTTATGATCTAATCTTAAGAAGTGAGTAAATATAATTTCAGCCTATCACCAAGTTCCAGAAAAGCTGTGCAAAGTCACGTCTGTTTGTTTGGGGCTCTGTTACAGCAGTCTCTGGGTTATTCCCTCTTTTCTGAGGATGATAGCAGGCCAAATCCATGATATTGATTACAGCAGCAGGAGGAATTCAGCTGTGTCTTGTTTTTAACCAAGACCAAATAAACCTCTGGCTGTCTTGCTGCTCTCTTAAGTTGCCTGGAAGAGCAGGAGTCCACACTGTTTGTGTGAATGCAATCTCTTCCAGGCAGCCAGCTGCAGATGGGTTTTGTGGGACCTCAGAACCTGGAGTGTATTTGGTCCTGGATGTTCAGCTTCCCAGAAGTAATCTTAGCTTCTGCGTCTCGTTAGGTGGCCTTAGCAGAGCCAGTTTGACTGTCCTGCTAATGCTTCTTTTTTCTGCTGCTGCATGGAGAGGAGGCAGGTTCCTGACATGAATGTACTGTGTGCAGGGCAGCCGTTGGGGGAGGAACTGAGCACCAAATAAATGGGAAAGCTGCAGGAAGAGACAGGACACCTTCGGGAGGAAAAGGGCTTTGCCTTCCGCTTGTTAAGTGATAAGTGCTGCATGAGCAAACACCTTGTCTCTTAGGAAGTACTGACTCCAAAGGGATGCTCCAGGTCTGCAGGACAGCATCCTTTCTGGGGCTGGATGTGACCAGGCTTCTTAGTCTCTTTGTGACCGAGCTGCTTGTCTGTCTTCCAGGCTGACTGCTTTTCAAATGATATCCATAAATTGGACACCACAAACATGACGTGGACCTTAATCTCTGCCAAGGTCAGTGTCTGCTTTTCACTCTGGTTTTTGGAGAAAGTTTTGCATCTGCTATTCTCTGGGGTAGCTGCCCACACTTGTCTCACAGCTTCTGGCTGGTGTGGCTGGCATTTGCAGGATGGGAAGTTCTCCAGGAGAAGGCAGCCACCCAACTTCCCCATCAAGATGTGTTATTTCCCTGGGTAATCTGCATTCTTTCTTTTGTCTTTGTTTCTTACTCTTTCCTTCAGGGTACTCCAGCTCGCTGGAGAGACTTTCATTCAGCTACCATCATTGGAACAAAGATGTACGTGTTTGGTGGCAGAGCTGATCGTTTTGGGCCCTTTCACTCCAACAACGAGATCTACTGTAACCGCATTAAAGTGTTTGATACAGAAACAAACTCCTGGCTGGACTCCCCTCCCACTCCTGTGCTCCCGGAGGGCCGGCGGAGCCATTCAGCCTGTGAGTGTGGGTCTGCTGAGGGTGGAGGATGGTGGAAGGAAATTTCTGCCTGCCTTAGAAGAGGTGTCTGCTCTGGGTGGGGCTGTAGGTTAGCAAGGAGCGCACAAAGCCCAGTTTCTGTGGAAAGCTGCTGCCCACTGAAAAGCCTTGCACACCACACTGCACATGAAGGTGATGTAAGCAGAGGTGGACAACCAGCACCACGTTGCTTTTTGTTTGATGTTGGGTCAAGGACCTGCTGGGTGGCCCTCTGATGTCTGTGTTTACTCCCTACAGTCAGCTACAACGGGGAACTATATGTATTTGGTGGCTACAATGCACGCCTGAACAGACACTTCCATGACCTCTGGAAATTCAATCCAGGTATTTATGCTTTTGACTTGTTGCAGTGATAGTGCTCCAGGCTCCCAGGCATGTGAGTTCTCAGAGGAACATACTGTCCAAAGAGTACTGCTTGGGGAGGAATGGCTCTTGACTCTTCTGATAGCAACTTGCTACCGTGCCCATTCCTTCTCAGGAGGTTTCCAAATCTCAGTTAGAAGGTGGAAAAGGAGGTATTGCTGAAAGACACATTTCATTGGAAAAACTTTGTCTTGTTCTTAAATATGCAAAAGCACTGGCAGAAGAGAAAATATGGGGAAGCAATAGGGTTAGGGAAGGGAGAGACTATAGCTGGGGAAACCTTTCAACTTGAACTGCAGGATCACCAACTCTTGATACCAGCTCAAACTGTGTAGTAGAAGGGGTGGTTCTTCAGCTGGTACCCTGAATATCAGTCAGCTGTGAGCTATTTTGGGGTCCTCAGGCACATTTCACTGTCTAGAGTAATTTTGTTTGCTAATTGCTTTGTGTAATAAAGTTACCTGAGAGCAGCCAACCTGCTGCTCCCCAAGCTGATCCGTGAGCTGGTGTCAGAGCTCCTGCAGGTTTCAGTCCTGTGCATTGTCACCCCCCAGCATCCTAGCCACAGAGAGCAGCAAGAACAAAGGCTGCTGTCTCCACCTGGTTCAGTTTCCCATGCCCTCCTCCCGCAGCCGAGCTGTCCCAGTGGCTGATGCACCTCTGCCAAGGCGCTCTGCCATCGCAGCCTGCCAGCAGATGGAGCTGGTTCCTGGGTCTCCCTCCTCCAGATCCCGACCGCAGCAGGTTCTGGGGAAGGGAGGCTGCCTGGCTGCTCATGCAGCTCTGCCCTGTGCAGCTCCCTGTGATGTCAGACCCGCTGCCATGGCAGTCTGTGGGTCCTGGTGCTCAGGCTTTGCAAGTGAAAGGCCTTGATGGGGCCCTGAGCAACCTGGTTTAGTGCAAGGTGTCCCTGCCCCTGGCAGGGGCTTGGAACAAGATGGTCTTTAAGGTCCCTTCCAACCCAAACCATTCTATGATATGACCTGCAAATCCTGTCTCAGCAGGCAGAGCTCCAGGGCTGTGACTGGCATCTAAGTGGCACTTCAGTAACAACCTCACAGAAGTGCATCATTCAGCCATTAGTGAGGAGGTCAAAGGGGAGGGTGGATATTGGCTAGTTGGTGTCTGTGGGGTAGTGGGCCTCTGGTTTTCCTGTGATCTGTTTAGATTCATAACCTGCTTATAGCTGGTCTTGGCCAGGCTCTTGAGACAAAGCTGGTGCACTCTTTTCCTCCCGTTAGTTTCTCTTTCTTGGAGGAAGATTGAACCCAAGGGAAAAGGGCCATGTCCTCGCCGCCGGCAGTGCTGCTGCAGAGTGGGGGACAAAATCATCCTCTTTGGAGGTACCAGGTGAGTTGTGTGAAGTGGCTCCTTGAGAAGCTTTGCCACTCCCTTCAGCACAGTGTCCCTCCACTCTCTGACCCACGCTGTATCAGATGGACTTCAGAGGCACATGGCAAGTGTCAGTCTATCTGACAAGTGTAAGTAATCGTGTACATCAGGGCTCCTCTGGAAAAAGGCCATGGAAGAGCCTGAAGGTGTCATGTAAGCTTGTAAAGCATCTGGTAACAAGCCATCTTGTACATGTAGAGACAGAAGGGTGTAACAGGCTGCTCAGCAGGGGTTGTGCAGTGCTTAAGCTTTCTGTCAAAGAGGTGGTGGGGATGAGGGAGGAGATCCTCCTGTCAGAGGGACACATATCTCAGTTTGCTGTGCTAGAGCAGACCTCAGACTGACTTATCTTCGCCTATGTGCTGCCCTGCTTCTCCCACCGGAGCTTCTTTCTTCCATTGGCAAGTGTGGGTTCTGCTGCTGAGCTGCACTGGGATGTCAGCTCAGCTGGGAGCTGTTTGAGGAGCCTACACACATGACAAGACAATGTTGCCTTCTGTGCCAGTGTTCCTTAGCAATATTTCCATTCACAACAGGGACCTGGTGTTATGGATTTAGCTGTCAAACACTGGAAGTGATACTGTCAGGGTGCAGGGCAGCTGGATGTGGCCAAGAGCCTTAACAGCTGCTAAAAGAAAGGAAGTGGCCTATCACCAGGACACACTCTATGCTGTCTGGAGTGACAAATCGCAGCTCTGGAGCACAGTCCTGCTTGCCAGTATCTACCTTGCAGAGACGTCTTAAATGCTTTCAGCTCTCCACATGGTTTGGAAAGCTTTGGGGCTCTCTCTGGGATCTTGCCAGTGGCTTTTTGGGGATGCCTCTGAAGCCAGCTTGGGGCAGAGGACCAAGCAGGACAGGTTCTGCGGATGGCTTGACCATACCAGTGTGTGATAGGGTGAAGGGCCTTCAGGTTCCAGGGGTTCAGGTTCCAGGGGTGTGCTTAGCTGTAGGATGTCCATGTGACTGTGAGGGAGTGCTTAGTGCAGGTGAGGTATGCAGAGGTGCTGAGTTTATCCAGTCTCTTCAAATGATACTGAGTGCTGCTCAGTACAGCTGAAGGCTTGGTAGGGCTTTATGGGAGTTTTGGGTGGTCTCAGATGCTGTGCTGTGTTTAGATTTGTGTTAGAGTAGCAGCTGAACTCTGATGTTAAGCCTTGGCACTCCTGGGACATGCTGACAAACCACAACAAATTTGACACCAGCTTTTTGAAGTTTGGTCCACCCTTGCCAAGCAATGCAGCAGTGCCTTGTCTTCTCCACTGAACCACTTCAGAATTCAGCTTGTTTCTTAAGTCAGGCTCAGCCCCAATACAGGCACATTCATCAGCGCTAGTGTGGGCCAGGAGGAGCTGCTGGCAGCCAGGAATGCATCCTGCTTGAACTGGAGGGAGGGTCTTGCAGGCTGGGGAAGTGGGAGGTGGGGGTGGGCCCGTGCTCGCTTCCTGTAGCAGTTATCAGGTGTATTCTGGAGGTGCCTGGCGAGATAAGAAGTTTTCCAGGAAGTCGTTGTAATGGAGAAGTCCCAGTGGTCTGCCTCCTGACCTGTGCTCCCCTGGCTGGGAAGGGGGAGGGGTCGCACAGCACAGGCTGTCCAGCAGGGATTCTCAGAGGATGAGCCGGCAGGCTCAGCTTTCTAGGGATCGGCACTGGGGGATGGGTAGGCAAAACTCCTTTGTGTCCTGCCTGCCCTTCCAGGATTCACACATCCTGTAGACTGCTGAAGAGGCACTTCTGCAGGCTGCTTGCTCCTATGGCATCCAAAAGCTTTGGTTTTTTGGCAGTCTTGCCCAGAGCCTGCTCATTTTGCCCCAGCTGTGGTCCCTCACTGTGGCCAGGCGCAATCCACCACTTGTGTCCCGTTTAAGGGACCAGGAAGCTTGATGTTCCCATTAGCCGTGTCACAGTTGTGGCCCTGGTCTGGTTTCCTCCCAAGCCCACCAGCAATTCAGTATGCAGAGACCATCCACAAGGAAAAAGGAGAGGGAGAAGGAATGCTATAAAACAGTTCAGCTGAAGAGATGCTGATCCAGACTTGGCTTCAGACTGTGTTTTTCCTGACAAGGCTTAGGAATCCTGGCTCTGGTGAGGGAATAGAGGCTGTCACTGAGAGCAGAGTGAGTTGTTTTGCAACTGGAATGAGCAGTTTTGCTGGGCTCTGGCTGGCAAAGGCGTGCCCTGCACCCTGCTGCCTGGGAGTTGCAGGGGGTTGCCTGGTCTTGAACTCCAGGCTCATCCTGCTACTTGCCTTTTGGTGATTAAAACCACAGACGTGGTGCCTGCTGGCTTTCCTTTGATAGATAAGGGATGGTCTAGGGTTTCCTGTGACGTGGATGTGAGATTAGATTGTGGCGTGGTAAGCACACGAGGTGGAATTAAAGGGGCTCTTGCCTTTATCCGGGCAGATGGGTCCCATCAGCAACAGGTCTTCTCTGCCAGCAGTGAGCTGTGCTCTGCAGTTTGGCGTGGGGTTCTGGGGACCTGGGGGGACAGGTACTGCCTCATGTCCCATGAGGTGTGAAGCTTAGTGGCTCATAGGTGGGGAAACAAGTGACACTGGGGTGAGGAGTCACTGCATGAGGTCAGCCCCAGCTAAGAAGTGAGGGCACACTATAAGTTGGTTTGTCACAAACCAAAGCAGGACTTAAAACACTTTTCCTTTCTTTCAAATTCTCCAAATAACCATCAGCCATGGGAGTGTTTTCCCCTGTTTCAGCACAGGCTGATCTCTCTGTGCAAGGAGGAGATGTAGTGTCCAGTCTCTCTGGTGCTTTGGTTGTGCCATCAAGACCACTGTGGCAGGAAACCATTGGTGAGACTGTCTGTTCCCTAGAAATGCCTGGTGTTGTAGTTCCTCATTAGAATTCCAGGATCAACATCAGATGGGAGTATCAGCAAATTGGAATTGGTTTAAAATGACTGCTGCACTGCTTAGTGCTCAGTTACAGTCTTCTGAAATGCTATCCCCATTTTGGCACAACCACTCCAGCTGTGGCTGGAGTCCAAAGTGATTCCTGAGTCGGACTGAGAAATGTCTGTGCTTGTCCTGCCATGCAGATGTTTTCTAGCTCTTTCTCTACACTCCTCTTGCAGCATCTCAGTGGCCAAGCTGAAATAATTGCAATAGATCTTAAATGCATGAGAACAGGAATGATGGACATGTGAGGTGAGGGGGAGGCTCATGGCCGGAATCATCATGGTCATCTATGAAAAGGAGGCAGATCCCCCATGCCCTGCAGAGGAAACAGTGTGGGTTTCTGTTCCCTGGCTCTGTGCAGCTCTGCCTACTCAGCAAGGAGCTGAGAGAGTGATGACTTTGGGTGCTGCTTGGGGCACCAGAGGGGCAGGAGGGATCACAGAGGCCCTGCATGGGACGGGCAGGCCAGGAACATTCCTGGACTTGCTCAGCCCTTGGCGAGCTGGTGTATAAGAATTTTGGCACTGACTGACACAGTGTGCTTGGTTTCTGCAGCCCATCTCCGGAGGAGGGAATGGGTGATGAATTCGACTTGATGGATCACTCAGATCTCTACATCCTGGACTTCAGTAAGTGAGCACTTCCTGCCCAGGCTGTACCTCTTGCCACAAGGTGCCCCATGAGTGGGCCCTGCTGTGAAGCACCCTACTGCTCCCTACATGACTCCAGGTGCCATGTCCCGGGGTCAGACAGCTGTGTCTGACCAGTGTGCTTGGCTTAAGGCAGAGCAGCCAGAGGTGCAGCCACACTTCATGCACTCCTGCCTGCAGACCTCTTGTGGGAGCACAGAAACCACCCCAGCCTGTCCCTGGTGTGCACTCTGCCTTGTCCCTCAGACAAGGCTCTGCCCTGTTTCCTGTGGCACTGCTTGCATGATGCTGGAGCCTCCGTGGTGTCCAGTCAAGGCCTGCTGTAGCTTAACTGCCTTCTTTTCACAGGCCCCAGTCTGAAGACGCTGTGTAAGCTAGCAGTGATTCAGTACAGCCTGGACCAGTCCTGCCTTCCCCATGACATCAGGTGTGGTGTGCCTTGCTGGGAGGTCACTCTGTGGGTGCTCCCTGACCTTGAGGTGCTCCAGCCCTCGCTGAGGGCTGCCTGGGGCCCTTGGCACTGTGCACCTTTGAGGCAGGCTGGGCTGGAGACTATAGCTGACGCTGACTTGAAGCAAAGCTGCTCCAGACCTGGGCACTGTGTTTGTGCTTTCTCTCAGTGTATCCTCTTGGTGTGTTACAGATGGGAGCTCTCAGCCATGACAACAAACAGCACCATCAGCCGCCCCATTGTCTCCAACCAGGGCTGAAGACAACTCGTCCTTCTACCACCCTGCCCTCACCCCTCCACATACTGACCTCTTGCTCCACTGCCTGCATGAATTTTTAGCCCTTTCAAGCAAGGAATGTGTGAGCTAGGTTTGTCTTGCCCTAGCTAGGCCTCCCTCTGCTCTTGTCATGCTTTGGGCAGCACGAGTGGACAGGCAGAACTGGCCACTGGGGGAAAAAGCTGTTTGGCCCCAGCAGCCCAGCTGTGACCCCTCTCCTTGCTGGTGGCCCTAGCACCTTCCTTCCCTTTGCCTGTGGAACTGCAGCTGTGCTGTCTGGTGTCCGGCCACTTTCCAAGGGCCTGAATCAACTCTTACCACCAGCCATGGCCCTGGGGCTGATGTCAGGGTCAACCTGAACTGTTCCTGCATTGCCTCAAGAGAGCAGGAACCTCTGCACCTGCTCCTGCCAGCACTGACAGCTTCCTGGCACTAAATGGCAGGTCCCAGCTCCACGCTGAGCCCAGTGTGGGGGTCTGGGCCCAGCTGGACACTGCCCAGCTCCCATTGTAAAACAGCAGCTGGGGGGAGTTTTATAAATGGTGTGGCAGACATGGTTTCTGTGTGTCCTAGCAGATGAACTGGGGGAGAAAAGGCATGAGAGGGGAGAGACTGAACCAGGTGCTTTTCCCTGAAGCTGCAGGCCACTAGTGGCTGATGTGAGCCACAGCCCTGCCTGGGGTGGGGAAGGGAAGCTGGGCTGCCCCAGCAGCACTGCCCTGGGGTACCTGTCTCTTGCCTGGAGTTGTGCTGTCCTGCGAGAGGACAGAAGGAAAATGGTGTATCTGGTGTCTCCTGGACTGTGCTGCCTCAGGTAGGTGGATGCTCTGTAGCTTCCTGCTTCAGGGCTGGAAGTGGAGGGATGCCTGGGACAACATTCCTGGGTGGCACAGAGGCCTGTGCTCAAGCCCCTTCCCACCAGCGTGAGGCGTCTGATGTGAAGAGGAGCTCCAGTGGCAACTGTAGTGTGGCTAGTGCAGAGAAAGCTAGGGAAGCACTCAGGGTGTTTCCTGGGAGGTAAAGTCACAGGGGCAGCTGAGATGGTGGTGGCCGCATGCCAGGAATGGGTGGCAGAGGGTCCAGGCTGTCTCCCCTGCCCTGAGGGCTGGCACATAGCCAGGGTCAAGTGCTCATCCAGCAGCACAAGGTTGCAGAGGTCCCTGGGCTCCTCAGCCTGCAGGACGTGGCCAATGCAAGCACAAAAGAGTGGTCTGGAGTGGCGTGAGAGCAGTGAAAACCTCATGGCAAAGAGAACAGAAGGCACCACAATTGTGACAAGAGCTTGTTCTTCACACACTGGCAGCACCTCATCGTGATAGGTGATGAGCATCGTTGGCCTGGAGGGAAACAGGGTGTGCTGTGACAGCACATCTGGCTGAGGGAGAGCAGCCCCAGCCTGGGCTCATCCTTTGTGGTCCTTGGCACCTGCAGGTTACCCGTGAAGACTTAGGTGAACATCTACCCTGTGTTGTCCAGCAGCTCTAGCTCCTCTCCTCAGTCAGCTTCAGCCACAGGTGCTCTCTCAAGCTGTGAAATAAATGGTGGAGTTTTTTTGTCGTGCACTGAAGCACCAAGCTTACTCTCCTTGCAGGGTGCCACGTGCTAGGAAACGCCCCCTGAGCACCCAGAGTCCCTGGGCTGGGTTGCATGGTGGTGAGCACAGAGGCTCCCCAGTTCTCTCAATTCTGTCCATGAATGGTTGTCATTGGGAAGAATCACAGAATCTGGGGCATCAAGTGGATGGAAAGGCTCAGCACCCCATGCCAGCTGCCTCTAGGAGAGCAAACCTTCAGGGAGGAGAAGTCTTCTCTGGGTAGAGAAGAAGGGGCTCATCAGGGAGAGAGGTCATTGACACCCCTCTCCTCATCAAGGGTTCTCCTGGGTTTAGGGGTTCTGTGGCCCTAACCTGCCTCTGCCACGACTCTGCTGCAGGCCTGGGCATGGGACACTGCTCACCACCTTGGTCCAGGTGTCTCTGGTGTATTTTTTTGGCTTATCAGCTCCTTCTCCCAGCACCCAGCTCAGTCATCAGTGACGCTGGAGAGCAGCTCCCAGTCAGGCAGACTAGACACAGAATGTTCTGCGGGGCTGGCAGGAGCTGGGCAGATGTGTGCCCCACAGGGAGATCCCTGCTGCCTTTGTCACTGCCCCCTCCTGAGCGGCAGGTTTGCTTTAAAGACCCTGGCTTCCTTTTATTACTTCCTCTCTCAAATTGCAGCTGGCTGCAAGGGCTATTTTTAGCAGCCTGCCTTCTAAAAATAGCCCCGAGCTGTTTGGAGTTGCGTCACAAGAGGTAACTCTCTCCGTGAGTGGCTTGGCCTCTGCACCCCAGGAGGGTACAAAAGGAGGCCAGGAGCAGCAGGGTCAGCAGGTTCAGCCACAGCCAGAGGCGAAGGAGGCAGCGGTTCCCTGCCAGCGTCAGGCCATCCCAGCCCCGGCAGCATGACCATCTTCTGCAGCCACTGCCACCGGCCCCTGCAGGCAGAGATGAGCTGCCTGCCCAGGAGGGCCAAGCAGGCGCCCAGTGCCTCGAGGCCGTTCAGGTGAGCTTCCTCCCGCCTCCTGCCCTCCCTCAGGGCTGGGATGGCCTTCCAGAACCCCGGGATAGCTGGTGTAGGGTCTGATGGCCCTTCAGGGTGCTGACACCAGCCTGGGACAGTGGGACTGACAGCCAGTGCGTGGGGAGGAGGTGCAGGAATTTGGAGGAGCCAGAGGTATTTTAGGTGGTTTAGGAGGAAAGGCATATTGTACTGGGCTGGGGTGCACATTCTGGCACTGGATGCAGTTTCCATCCTGGTGGGGTTTGGTGGGGAGGTTGTGTCACGTGGGCTCCCCACCAAAGCACAGGTCATTGTCCAACTGGTGCCCAGCAGGAGAGGCACCAGCCATAGCAGCAGCATGTGCCCCTGGGTAGGCGTGAGCACTTCTGCCTGTGCACACAAGGTTTGCTCTCCTAGAGGCAGCAGCTGGCACAGGTGCTGAGCATCTCCACTCCATATCCCCAAGCTCACAATTCTTCTCATAGTGACAGGCAGGGAATGCTGTCCCTTTCCCTCCCTGGACGTGTGTCCCAGATGGCTGGCTTTGCAGGTCAACCAAGAGTGCCTCCAAGGCTCGCCGAGACCAGATCAATGCGGAGCTGCAGGCGCTGCGCTCCCTGCTGCCCATCTCTGCACAGGAGAAGGAGCGGCTCTCCTACCTCCACACCATGGCCCTGGTGTGCCTCCGGCTGCGGGGGGCTCAGCTGTTCCCTCCAGGTACCCTCAGCACTGCTGTACTCCACACTGGCTTGACCCTGTGTGGAGCTCTGCTCCTGCCTGATCCAAGACAGCACTTCACCCTCATCCCCCTGCAGGCTTGGCTCCTCCTGCGGGACCGGCCCTCGGCACAGAACTACTCTCCCTGCTCCCGGGATTTCTGCTTGTTCTGTCAGCCGACAGCAAGCTGGTCTACATCTCAGAGAACGTGGCTCAGGTCCTGGGCCTCTCTGTGGTAAGGCCTGCTCACTGGGCATTTGCAGTCACTGTCCCCATACCCATCCTGGTGCCTTTATTGCATGCACAGCATGCTGCCCCAGCAGATGCTGGGCTGTGGCTCCAGCAGGCTGTGCACCCACGGTGCCAGCCAGGGCCCACTGAGACAGGCACAGTCTCTGAGGGCAGCCCCCTCTTTGTCAGGTGGAGCTGCTCGCCCAGGGGGACACGGTCTTTGACATCCTGGATGGGCGAGTGGGAGAGGATGTGCACAAGAAGCTTCTCCTTGCCCAGGAGGAGCCTGGCAGGGGTAAGGGAGGCCTCAACTGGCATCTCACAGATCTTGCCACCCTGCTCTGGCCCTTGGCTGTGATTAGAGAGCCAGAGCCAGCCCTGCGGGGAGCAGACTGAAGGAGCCCCTGACCTGCTCTGAATTGTTTGTCTCCCTGCAGAAGTCACTTTTGTCAGCGAGATGCGCACGTCCAAGGCCTTCCGGCTGCAGCACGGGGGGAATCGGGTCGTGGCAGTGTGTGGGCGCTTTGTGGCCCTGTGCTGGCCACCCTCTCCCTCCACCACAGCCTTCCTGGCCCTCTGTACACCCGTTGTGCAGTCACCCACAGATGGTGAAGCTGCTTCCCAGGACGACATATTCCAGAGCATGCATCTCCTGGACATGACGTTTATTGATGTCACGGAGAGGTGAGAGATGTCTGCTTGCACCACAGCCCCAAGCTGTACATCTCAGGCAGCAAGACTCATTTCCCTTCACTAAGCCTGTGTATGGGATGCAGGCTAGATATTGCACTGAGACTCTCACAACCACTTCCCAAACCTCTTCCCTCATTTACAACTTATTTCTGTACCTCTGTTGTTTCATTCTCCATCACGCAGCAGCTGCTCCTTGCTGACACGGTGTAGGCTCTGTACAGCACTCAGTCCCCACTCCCCTTGTCTTCCCCAGTGTCACCTACCACCTAGGCTACCACAGGGAGGAGCTGGTCGGTCAGTCGTGGTACAGCCTCCTGCACCCTGAGGATGCTGACCTGGCAGCTGCCCAGCACAGGGCCGTGGGTGAGTGTCAGGCTCGGGAACGTGCATGCTGTCCCCTGGCTCCGTGGTCTGGTTATGCCTGAAACGTGGTTATCTAGGACAGCAGCGACAAAGCGAATTCAGTCCTCGCTGTTGTAGCTCTCTGCTCCAAAAATGATGAGGCAGGGAAGTGGTTACACACCCCATACACTGTCTATAAGGTCACAGGTAGCTTTCAAGCTGGGGGTGGGCATCCTGCTTTGCCACGGTATACAGAGGAGGAACAAGCCCACTTGAGCCTCATCTCTTTGGGAGGGCAGGACTGCTAGGACCTGAACTCTGTTCTGTGTAGCTTCTGTCCCGTTGGGGCCAGACCAGTGACCGACGGCAGAGCTCATCGGGGCAGCCTGGGGCCGTGCCCTGCTGCCGGCTCACGCAGTCCCTTCCCTTGCCCGCAGCGCTGGGGGCCGGGGCCGGGCCCGCAGCGGGGACCGCCATGCTGCGAGTGCTGCGCAAGGACCGCGCCTGGAGCTGGCTGCGCGTGTGGGCGCGGCGGGACGGCGGCTGCATCACCTGCACCTGCCGGTGCCGCAGGCGAGCGGGGTCCCGGGGTCGGGCGGGGGCTGCATCACCTGCACCTGCCGCTGCCTCAGGTGAGCGGGGTCCCGGGGTGGGGCGGGGGCTGCATC
>VWPU01019929.1:0-31243 GCA_013398955.1 Callaeas wilsoni
AGAAAGTATTTTGGTAAAATAACAGTGAACAGCCACCCTTTTCAGCCATGCTGTGCAAAGGCAGAGCTGAGATTATTTTATTGGAATATTTTGACACTTGGAAGGGAAATGGTAATTCCTCAAATTTGTTTGAGATCATGTGGATTTGTATATTTCCTTGGACATGTTTGGACCTCTAGCCTTTGGGTGTGTGCCTTTTGCTGCATATGTACATTTAGCCAAGCTGAGTGGGCACCACAGAGTGTAGAGAAAGCTGGTTCCAGGTTTCTAGGTCACCTGTTTGTCAGTTTGGTTAATCCAGGTAAATAGCCCCAAAGTTAAATATCCACACCCTTAATTGGGAATACGTACAGTTGCATTTTGAAATCTCTGGACAACAAACTGCACTCTGTTTATCAGGCACAAAGAAGTTCTACCTTTTGAAAGTAGTGGCAGATCTTCTGAATAATACTTTTCCACACCATTACATACTAAATGAAGGTCTAACAAAGGTTCTTTCGTGCTTTGAGAACAATCAATCTGCAGCTTGTAATATTTTTGAAGGTTTTTGGGTTGTTGTTCTTTTCCATTTCTTGTTGTTTTACTGCTGCCTCAGAGCCAGAGTTCTGTGGGTTTTGCTCTCTTATCTCCTGGTCATTAAACTACAGTGTGAAACCTGTCCCATTGAGCTCACACAATACAGGTTAAACTGCTTCTGACATAAGACACATAGAAAACTTGTAACACTGTTCCTGATGGATGAAATTACCGAATAACTTCTGGAGAACTAACATTTCACTTCTGCTTTTAAAACTAAGTCAAAATCCTCTGGGTGATGACAATGAATGAATTAACAGTTTATGTGTGCACAGGCTTTCTTAAGCAGTAATATGGAGCTGCTGTTCCAAATTATTTGCATCTCTAGGTCCTCTGTTTTAAGGTGCTTCCTTTGTCTTAGGGCTTGGCCAATGTTAATAAAATATAAATATTTATACTGGCCTTTGAATTGTTAACTGACTCAAGCAATAGCTTAGCAACTGAGATAACAGAGGAGGTTATCTCAAGCATTCTGTTCTTACCATGCTTCTTTGCTGCCAGAAATGCTATGAAAGGCTCTGAAAAAATAATCTCCTGGCCAATGGTACACAGGGACTAGAACATTTTTGAAGCTTACTACTAAACAAACTGGCTTGCAGTGAATCATGGTGCTGTGCAGTAGTATTCCCGTTGTGATTCAGGATCAGCCCTGTAACTTGATTCAAGAATGAAATGAATTGATGAAGTTATAACACTATGGGTGTGATGAGCACAGAAAGGCTCATTGATGTTTGCACTAAATCATAAAGCTGCAGACATTATTTTCTAGGAGTCAGAGTTAGCGGATCATCATGGATGTGCGTTAAATGAAACCCTGCAATGTGCGTGTGTGTGTGTGTTTTATGTCAGTGTGTGTAATACATGTGTATACTTCAGATAAAGAATAATGCAAATAATTCTCCATTTTAGAGTGCTTCTTCTGCTGCTCTTCTTTGTATTTTTGTGTATTGGGAGGTTTTGTCTTTTTTTGTTTGGTTGGTTTTTTGCTGTTTTTTTTAAAAGAAACTAGATATGTCTATAATTTCATAGAAGCATAGAATGCTAGAAAGGCTTTGGTTGGAAGAGACTTTAAAAATAATCTTGTCCCAAACCCCTTGCCATGGGCAGAAACACCTCTCACGAGACCATGTTGCTCAGAGCTCCATCCAACCTGGCCTTGCACTCTGCCAGGGATGGGACATCCACAGCTTCTCTGAGCAACCTGTTCCAGTGCCTCACCACCGTCACAGCAAAGAATTGAATCCTACTCACTTTCACTTTGAAGCCATTCCCCCTTTCCCACCACTACCTGGCCTTGTAAAAAGTCTCTCTCCATCTTTCTTGCAGGCTCCCTTTAGGTACTAGAAAGCCTCAGTTAGGTATCCCTGGAGCCTTCTCCAGGCTGGACAATCCCAACTCTCTCAGCCTTTGCTCATAGGAAAGGTGCTCCATCCCTCTAATCATCTTGGTGGCCTCCTCTGGATTCACCCCAACAGGTCCTTGTCCTTCCTGTGCTGGGGACACCGGAGCTAGATGTAGTGCACAAGATGGTGTCTCATGAGAGAGGAGTAGAGGTGTATTCCATTAATGCTCTTTTAGCTGATGGAAAAATATAGGCATATTTTCTTTTTATGTCTTACAGATTAATCAGAGAAACACATTCTGTTTTCTAATTAAAAACTCACA
Source organism: Callaeas wilsoni (assembly GCA_013398955.1). NCBI lineage: Eukaryota > Metazoa > Chordata > Aves > Passeriformes > Callaeidae > Callaeas > Callaeas wilsoni. Next base: position 2,242 of record VWPU01019929.1, read on the forward strand.
AGATTTTTTTTTCTACCCCTATGCCTAGGAGGTAGGTATCAGTATCTTGGTAAACTTGATCTGTGTTTTGTAGAGTATTAACTGTGAATCCCCCTTAGAAATTAAGCACAGCCTGCACTAACTTAAAATAGTTTTGCAATGCTACACAATCAAGCAATATCTAGTGCACTAAAAAAACCTACAAAAACTGTAGCAGTTGTGAAAAAATACATGATTATGGTTAACCAGAGATTTATTTCATTTGCAATATCCAATTCTGAAGGATAATTCACAACACCTCTTTTTTTCTGAATGATATGATGGGTTGTAGTTTGCTGCTGAAGATTTGCTAGGATTATTCTGACAGGAAGCCAGCACAACAATGTGCTTGCAGTATAATAAAATTATAAGTAAGGTAGAGTTTTGATTAATACTACTCTTGGAAGAAAGCTTTTGTCTTTATTCCTCTCCAGAAGTGGGTTGGCACTTCAGTAGTCAGACTGTAGCACTCATTAAGTTGACTGCTCTATCCGTTTATAAAGTGGAGGAAAGGATGGGAATAGTAACAAAACAAGCCTCCTAGTGTTGGACCTTTTTACACCTCATAGTACTTAATTATTGTCTGTTTACTTCAGGTATTTCTAGAGGCCCAACAGCTTTGGGCTTTGCAAATTGCCAAGTAGCAACATGTTACTGCCCTTAGCTGGTACTGCTGGTACTTTGAATATCTGAAAATTAACAAGGCTAGTGCAGGTTCTGAATTAGATTTCAGTTTGTGCTTTGCAGCTCCAATTTAGGAACTCTATCAGTGTTCTGGTAAATATAACAATTTTTTTTTCTTGTTGCTATGTTTAATGTTTTCTGACCCTACAAATTTTATCAGTTAGCGTCTCTTAAGAGTATGACCTGTACAATGTGGGTCATAGTGGTTGCAGTAAAGCAAACAGACAAATGTTCAGTCTTCTACCTGCAGAGGAGAGCCCCTAAAATCATCATTAAAAAATCAAGAAAGGCTGTTGTGTCCTTCAAAGGCATTTACTCTCTCTTGGGCTGTTACACGCCACAAATGAATTGTCTGTGCAAATAGTTTATTTATTACTATACCGGGTCCACTCCTCACTCAAAAAATAATATTACAGTGCTTTCTATGTAAAAATATTTTCCACCTAGAAATGCAATCTTGTAGCCTTAAGCAGAAAGCTAAGGGAAACCAACGTGCCATTAGGGGTGTTGTATGAAATCAGGCTGAAATGTGATGTGTCTTGAAAATTTCTACTGTTCAAACATCGAGCCAGTTCCAAATAAAAGGTCAAGTGTCAGCTGTACCAAAACTTCAGAAATGTCATTGCTTGCTTTACCAGTTTCTCTCCAAGTTCTCAGGTAATTCACTCAGGTAATATTCATATGCAGAGTTGCTGCATTTTATTAAAAATTTCTTAAGAGATGAAACAAAAGTTCTTCAGCTCTGAGCTTTATTAAGCTAAGAACAAGCCTGCACTACAAGGAAATTTTTGGCTTTCAATCAAAATTGCTAATTTTCTGCAATAATTCAGGATACCTTGTTAGACCTCCTCTTTCAAATAACATCACGTGATATCCTTGTAGACAAACTGACGAGATAAGGACACAGGAAGTGGACAGCAAGGTGCTGATGGGCTGGGCCCATGCAGAGGGTTGTGGTCAGTGGCACAAAGTCCAGCTGGGGGCATGTTGCTAGTGGTGTACCCCAGGGATCAATTCTGGGTCCAGTCCTGCTTAATATCTCCATTAAAGATCTGGATGATGGGGCAGAGTGAGAAGCTCAGCAATGTTGCAGATGATACAAAACTCTAAGGAGTGGGTTATGTACCAGATGGATGTGCTGCAATTCAGAGGGAACTTGGCAGGCAGGAGAACTGGGCAGAAAGGAACCTTATGAGGTTCAACACGGGGAAATGCAAAGTCCTGCAACCTGATGAGGAATGGCCCCACGCACCAGTACATGCTGGAAGACCAGTGGATGGAAAGCAGCTCTGCAGAGAGGGACACTGGCACCCTTGGCGGTCTACAAGTTGCCCACAAGCCAGCAGTACACCCTCGCGTCTAAGGCAGCCATCCATGTTCTGGGCTGCATAAAACATCCTTTTCAGTGCTGGTGAGATACATCTGGAATGTTGTGTCCAGTTCTGGTCTCCCCTAGCACAAGTGAGATATGGACTTCCAGGAGCAATTCTAGCACAGGCTGACAAGGGTGATGAGGGGATAGGAGCACCTCTCATATGAGAAGAGATTGGGAGAGATGGGACTCTTTGGCCTGGAGAAGTCTCATCAATGTGTGCAAATATCTGATGGGAGGGAGTTAAGAAGAGGAAGCCCAGTTCTTCTCACCCTACTGACAGGGCAAGAGAAAGTGGGCACAAATGAAAACATGTTTTATCAGTTGCTCAGGTTTTATACTCCCTGTTGGGCTGAACCATGTACTCACTTCCCCAGTGCTGGTCTGGCTGCCACAGAAGGCTTTTCTCTCCACTAGTCACCTCAAGGCATATAACCCGATGACCCACTGCTACACTCGTGTGTCCACACAAAGAATATCCTTCAGTGCCCTTTGTGTTGAGATAAGCTTTTTTTTTTACAGTAATTGGTGATCATTATTTATATACTCCCTGAGAAAATTATTCTTTTGGTCATCTCCTCTGATTCTTGTTCTGTTGCCAGAGGGTTTGAGTCAGTTACAGTGGTTGAAGAACACTGAAGAAACAGCAAGGAAGAATAGTCGGTCACTGAGTAAAATGTCAGGGCCTGAAGACAGGTAAGATAATTTTCATCAAGATTCAAGTGAAGTAAAATGCTTCAATCTGCAGATATGTATCTTAAAAGCTGCAGCTACTGCTGCTGACTGTCATATATTGGTCACCTTTCCTGTGTCATTTTGCTGCTTTACTACCAGATTCCTTTTGCCATAGTCTGAGCAATTTACTCTCCTCCGTAGTTTATTTTAAATTTTTATCCTAATTTATTAACTTCTAAGATGTCTTAACGAGCTCTGAATTTTTATGGTCTTATATATTCCAAATTGGGAAAAGTATTCTACTTGAAAATATGCAACAAATGTATTTTAGATATGGGATATGGGGATGTTTGAAATTAACTAAGCACTGCTAATATTTTCCCCAAACGGACAGATTCACTGGCTGACTATTTGATTATGTAAATTGATATCAATTTCCATTTTATAGCAAATGGAATCAAATTAATTAAATTTGTTCAATTCCTGATCTATGAACATGAAGAAAGAAGTTTCAGTTTAGACAATGATTATTTTTTTAAGGAAGTGGTGTGGTAGTGGTCACACACTTGTATGAAAACTCAGCAGAAAGCAAGATGGTTTTTTACATTTCTAAACCAAATCAGATCTAAAAAGAACTTTTTATAGTAAAATGTTCAATTGAGGACATGAAGAAAACAAACCATGAAACCGTAAAGGCATGACCTTATTAACTGTAAGAATTTGTTTTCCAAATTTAACTTATTAATATTAAATGATTTTTTTAACATAATTGTTAAGGCTTTCATTATGTTGTGAGAATTTCATGTTATCAGCTCAAGATTTTTTTTGTCATTAAATAATAATTTTCATAATCCCCTGTAATTGTGTATTGCCTTCTAGAAATCAGAGTTTTAGAGCTCTTGAGTGCTGATGGAGATAATTAGCACATCCTAATTTTGTTGATTTTGAGGTACAGGAGCATTGGAGGCTCTTTCAGGCTTCCTTGCTGAACTGCTACCTAAATCTGGGGCTTGTAAAGACGAATTTTCTGGAAAATCCTCAGCTGCAGTATGGCAAAGCACTAAAACTCAACACTCAAACTTGGTAGGAAAAGTCAAGATGTAAGCTAAGAATTCCATACAAACATGTCACTAAAGCAGCATACAAATGTGTGTTTTAAAATATAATTTTTAAATAAAAAGATATATAGCTGGCAATATATTAACAAAGCATTCATTTTTAACTCATTAGTGTTTCATTAATCTTCATTAATTAGAAGAAGGAGAGATTTTGAAATTTCAGACTGAAAAGGAATGGGGTTTAGGGAGTTTTTGTTTTTATTTTTATTTTGTTAGCTTTTATTTTTTATGGAAAGTGGAAAAAACAAGATCCTAGATTAACTGTAAATTGACCTTGCTATGTTATTTGATGGAAACAAAAGTTATTTACTTTTTAGTTTGATAACAGTAAGGTTTGATGTTGATATTTAAATAGAAATGTAAATTTAAAGCAAACTTCAAATTCTATTAATTGATCTGGTACTCTCTTTTCCATTAAACAGAATGAATGAAGTTTCACTCTTAAAAGCAAATATACTCACTCCCTTACAACCCTTTCAGTCTTCAGTTTTCCAAAGGTTTAACCTGAAGGCAGAGATGGGGAAAATATTGATTTTCCTGATAGGGATGGTAGAATTTTTTTGTAAGTTGAGATTTTTATAATTTCCAGAGTCTAGCAGTCTGTTTTTGTAAATATGGTTTACAATAGGGTTGAGGAAGAAAACAACCATTTTCAACACTTGACAAAAGTTATGAAGCTTAGCTTTTTTTTTTTTTTTGCTCTCAACTATGTGCTACATGAAAAACTTACATAGCATAGAGAAATAACCTATCTCTATTTTTTTTCTTTAAGCTGATGCAGCATTTTGAAATGAAACTAGTAGAAAACATGTGCATGATCTCATTATAACTTCATGATCATTGCACAAAACAATAACGCAATGAATATTTTTAAGAAGACCAGAAACCTTAATTGCTTTAAGATTTTTTTTCTGTTGCTATAGTGATTCTGAGAAAACTCTAATGCAACAACTGAAGCAACTTCCTGCCATGGAAGCAATCCAAAAATCAGAACAAAAGCCTCCTACAGACTGGACGTGATGTCCTGGATTGTTATCATTCAGCATACATGTCTTAGTAAACTAGCAACCTTTCCTAGTTCTAGTCCTAGAATGCTGCAGCTTCTTGTCTAGGAGGGAGAGACCAGGTAAGTGTATTCTGGGGGGAAAGTGTCCAGATCTTCCACTGAAACTTCCAATTTTACAATAGATTTAGTGGGCAACTGGTTTTGACATACATTAAAAAGGCATGAGACAATTACACTCTTCTTCAACAGTTTAATCTTAAAAAAAATGTAGTATACCTCTCTGAGTATCTTCTCGTAATGAACATTACTGACCTTATTTCCATTCCTTCTCTCTTCTGGTCTTTGGAGTGTGTTCTTTTGCCCGCTGCTGAGAGAACAGCTGAGATGAGTGGCACAGGAATACAACATGGCAAGGAAAGGGTACAGGAAAAGCAAGTTGTTGCCACCTGTCCTAGTATCCTTGTCCCCCAAACAGCAGCAGGAAAACCAAGCCAAGCCTTCCAGGTCTTAGCCACATGTTTGCCTCATATTAGGCCATCTCTCTGCTGTTTGCGGGAGCAATTTAGACCCCATTCTGCTCATCCTTAGAACAGCTGCCTTCAATCTCACCTGGGCCATTGAGAAATCTCGAGCCAGCATGGAGGCAATTTAATGGGGATGCAGTAATAGAATTGACACTATGGATAGGCAGTTTTTATGTTACTAGTTCTCTGGTAAACTGAGAATTATTTTATTTTTATGGGAGACATACCCATACTTTGGTGAAAAGAACAGATTTGCTTTTCGAAAGGTTAGGTGTTGTCTGAGGAACAATTCCTAGAAGTCTACAGCTACAAAGGAAACCTGCAGACATAATGCCTCGTCATTTTCTCTGTTAAAAAATCAGGTTTGAAACTGTCAAACTATACTCATATCTTCAATTAAATACCCTCTGTAAAGGGTAAGAGAAACATGGAAAATCACCTGGGTATTAACAGAAGGGTTAGAAAGGTGTTAAATCCATCTTCAGAGAACTTGAAGCTAAATATATCAGTCACAAAATTAAGTGCTAGGGCTGCTAGGGCTTTTTGGCCCCTGAACCTACAGCACCAAGATGGTTTGACACAGGCATAAATAGTCTTCTTGGCTGCCTTGATGCTGAACACTGGCCTTGTGGGTGGCAATGCTTAGAAAGATGCTTTTCTCAATAACTGCAGTGCAGGGGAAGAGGGCAAAATGTGAAAACATTCTTGCACCCTGGCAAAAGAGAATGGGAACAAAATTCAGAAAGTGTGTTCAAAATTTAGATTAAGTTTCATGTCATTCTTACTAGAAAAAACAGTAGCAGCACTCCAGGGAAAATAACAGGTGTATTTTGTGGTGTTATAGAAAAGATTTAGACAATCCTTGCATTCAGCACAACCTGGAAACACATTTTTAGCCTTGCATATGCAAGAGATTTCAGTGGCCCTCTCAGCCTAAAGAAATCACTTTATACCACAGAAAATGAAAGGTGTTGATGAGCTCTGGTAAGCAATTTAATTACAGCAGTATTTTCCTAAACACTGTACTTAGATCTGTAGTGACTGTTTCATGATAAAGATATTCTAACAAAACAAAATCTTTCCAATCTCAGAAGACCCATTTTTGTTTGTTAGTTCTTTATTCTGCTCTCAGTTATTGGCAAGTGTTTGAAATTTCTTTTGTTAAATTGAAGGAATGCTTCACAAATTTTTTTTCAGAAAGAGAAATTGTATGTATTACACCCATTTTTTCCTACCTTGCCTAGTCCAAGACATACAGAATTGAACAACTGCTTTAAAATGAGAAGTAAACAACCACAAAGAAGGTTTCCATATAAAAACTGTCAAAACGCTGGCACATGAATACCTGAGCTCTCTACTTTCAGGTTAGTATTTAAAAATACATATTTTAAATCTGTGGAACTGTAACAGGTTCTGCATATTGTTCCTCTACAAAGCAACAAGTGAACTTTCTTCTTTCCAGATCTTTGATTCAGGATTAAAATCTTAACGTGGGCAATAGTTTGCATTCTGGAGACCCCACACGTAAAGTTTTGTAAATGCCCTTTCAATCTATACCATGTTATATTAACTTTGAAGGTGCAGCAAGGGCTTGCATAGGTATTTTTCTGTAATGCAGACAGAATTCTGAGAGGAAAAGGTTCCTTTTATAGCCTGCAGTCTGGTTCAGTGTTGTTTTGTTCACTTACAAATTCCATGTGGCTTATGGGGAGTGGGGCATTGTTCCCCCGGGAGATTACAAATGTCTGTGTAAAGAAGTGGCCGAACTTGTTTCTTGTAACTTGGGCTGCTGCAAAAGATAAGAACTGTCTTGGCTGTCTCCAGTTTTGGCTGGAGGGTGTTGAGATACACTGTGGGTGCGTTTGTGCACACTCACCTAAACTAAGTGTATTTCAGCCCACACTGAAATGAAAGTGCACTTTGATGATTGATATTCCTAATAAGTAAGAGCTTTGAGCAGGTACAAATGCACTTTTAAATTAGTGCACTTCATTAATTAATAATTTAAATAGTGGGTAGGCTGGCCGGGGAGCCACTGGTGCACTTCCTTGAGCCCTGATTCTGGCTGCTGCATCCTATTCTGCTGATAAACAAGAACCATATGATTTTTAAATCACAGTCTTGAGTACAAATTAAGAGTTAATCAAGAGTAATTAAGAGTTAATTAAGAGTAAGTGTAAACTACTTTAGAAGAGTGTTTGTCAAAGTACTGAAAACTTGCAATTACAAAATTCTTATGGAGGCATCAGGCACCTTTGAGACGATCCTGTGGTTCAGTCTGCCTTTGTTCCTGCTACTTTTTATACGCCACATATGTACGGTGATGGAACCAAGGAGATCAATTTTCGATGTTATGAGATACATACTGGGTTTCTCTGCTTGACTTCAAGTACCAGAAGAGCTGTTTCAGCCTCTCCTGAGTCTCATTAAAACCTCATGTAAGACAGAGAGGGTGATCATGTAGCCACATAAGCTTTGCTGCCTTAATATGAAGTGAGATGCTCTTTCCATGATAAGAAATTGGTGGAACCAGAAGTAGACATTTTTGTTTGCTTGTTTTTAACAGGGACCCATGTGTGATCTGTTCCAGTATCTTTAACATGGGAAGTAACTCCCCTGGGAATGAAGGAATGGATTCGTACATCTGTCTCTCACATTAAAGGCTGTTGTCTGCAGCCAGGCCACCACCAAATGGATAGCAGAGTTTGCTGTGTTAAATATGCCTAAAATATCAGGAGTTGTGAGTGGTCAATGTGTTGAGGAGTATGTTTAGTGCTCATGTATGGAGTATAGCTCAGAGTGCAGCTGCAGCTGGAGGTGCAGGCTGGGCTCTGGATATGGGATCCCGAGCCCCAGGCAAGAGGCCATGACCTGCCCAGGGACCTGTGGCCCAGCCAGGTGACTGGACACTCAGAGATGCTTCAGGAACCGATGACTCCAGATTTTCCCATGCTTAGACTGTGAGGGTATAAAAGCCCAGGGGTTCCTTTGTTCAGGGTCTCCCCTTGGAGGCACTCAGCTCGAACTGTTATTTTGTTATTGCTCCAGAATTTAATTATTTTAAGAATCTGGACATCAGAGACTCTGCTAAGGGAAACCTGGGGTTGAGCCTCTAAGGAAACCTGGTCTGACTGGGAGTATGGGGGATGCAATTGCACAGGGGCCTTGGTCCCAGCTTAGGTGATGCCAGAGTGGCTCCTGGATGGTCAGACAGGGAAGTCTCCTTAACAACTGTCCTCCTTTGACCATCCAACTGTTAACTGAAATTATCTTCGAGCATTAAAAGTTTTAGTGGGTTCTGCAACACTTTACCTGTCATCAGTCACTTTTGCCACGTAGACAGGCAAGAACTGCTGGCTGAGTGGAATGGGGTGGAGCAAGTGGATATTTCAGTGAGAAAGATCTGGAGGTACCAAACTAAGAATAAGGTAGTAACAGGTTACTTTGCAGGGTCTTTCCTTTACATTTAATTCTTTGATGTTCAACTGCCTTTCCAAAGCTGGTATGATCTGCAAGGGGCTGCAAGTCCTGATTAACCCCAGTTAAATGCTATTTTGAGGAACAAACAGTGCAGAAGTCACTTGCACATTTTGTGCTAGTGAAGTGCACAGAATTTGTCAGCAGGTTACAGATTGCTTTGAGTATTCTCAGTTCAAGACACTTTGATTGGATAAGTTCTGGAGTTTAATTAATTTTGTCACCATTTTGATGTCTATTTATATATTTACACCATTACTACATTATTAATATTATGTAACAGCCATAAGAGTGCAAGCAAAAACTGTACTTTCTCTGTTGCCCTGCTTTTTGAAGCCTTTGTACCTGTTTTGACAGAGCTTTCTGCCAAGATCTGAGTGGCTGGAATATTCACTGAACTGAAAATTGCTGTCAATGTTTGTTTAAATATGCAGGTATTTGTTGTAAACACCTGTGATGATTGGTTAACTGTAGCACTTCATGCAGGATCTGATGAGACTAAGGACATAGTTTACACTTGAAAGAACTTTTAAAAAAAATTAACAACAACAAAAGAACAAACCAGTGTTACTTCCTTTGTTTCTTAATGTCTTTTCCCTTTAATTACTTTTCTAGAAATTACTAACGTCTTTGTTTTCGACACCTAGAATGAAATTTTATTTTATTTTTTTTTTCATGCGTTCATATTTTGTTTGATTTTTTTTCCCCCAAGCACTGTGTGAGTCAGATCTGTTAGTGCAAGGTGTGGATTTCTGGCAGTATCTCAAGTAAACACAGCATGGAATCATCCGTTTGTTGTTCAACTGATTGCACTCATGTTTTCCATAATCCAAGAAGTAAGTGAGCACCTTTAAAGAATTTTGGTGAAAAATCCTGAGACGGAGTAGATATTGGTTTTAAAGACTATTTTTTGGTTTTAGCTGGTTCTCAGGATTCTTGTCATAGTATGCTTACTTACGCTTCAGAAATACTGCCTGAAAACTAGATAAAAGCAGAACAGCTTGAAAAAAAACATGGAGGCATCGAAGTGTAGATTTTATCGTTCCAGAAAGAGTTTAAACTACAGCCACCCAACAAACAGCTGAATTAAGGTGTGTTCAGAAGTCTGAAGCTATGTATCATATGGATGTCAAAACATCTTTGTGTGGCAACTGTTAGAGGTTGTTTCTTCTTTATAGGGAAAGGCACCTGACAAGTGCAGTACTGTACAATCTAATTGACAAAGCCCTGAAAGAAGACAGAGTTAAATATGAAAATGAAGATGTGTTATTTTCGGTTGTGACATTTATTGATACTTGTTTAAATAGAGACGCATCAAGTTGTTTGTTATGAATAGTTCTCATAGCCTTCAGATGCAGTCCATAATGCAGAGCAGTAATGAGGAGCCTTGACATTCTTCTTAGCATTGTTCTTAAAAGTAGCCTTTTCCCTGTACCCTCTGGGAACATACGTAGTTTCAATCTGCATAGAAGGAAGAATTATTTATCAAGAGCATGAAATAAAACTTGTGCGCCAAAAAATTTTTTCACAAATTTTTCAAGGGAGATCTGAAAACAAACAAATAATTGCTTGCAGTTTTGTTGGATTTTTTTAATGTTTATTGGTGCATTGTATTGTGACCTATTTAGGTTGTAGTATGTTTCTACATAGCTGCCCTTCTTTACTGTTCAGTAGAAATGCTAATTTTCTCTTGTGTACACAAATACTGTCTCTCACAAAATGCTGCTGGGGATATTGTACTTCCAAGAGACCAGTTTGACAGTCTTTTTGACTGAATGGTTGGGGTTTTCTACTGAGCAGTGTCTGGAAGTGGATTGCTGTGGAATGTATACAACGATAATGAAAACTTCTCTATAATAATTAATAAAGAGTCCAGCTAACTGTCTGCCCCTGCTTTGTGTGTTCCTGATACAAATAAACAAGGAATTTTTTACAAGGCCTTGTAAAAGCACTAGCCTCTCTTCTGCACCAGCCCCTGATGGCTTACCCTTCCCTTACTCAATTGTTTGGCTTATGTTTACTAGTCATTATTGACCTCTTTGTTAACATAGCTACTGTTGACATCACTCCCTATCCACGAGAGATAAGGCCTTGTGTTCTGTTGCAGCGTTACAGGGCAGCTGTCCAAGTGCAAATTGTTCATCTATATTTGAAATATTTGTCTTTTGAGCTTTGTAATGAGGCTTGTTTACATGGGGGAGGGGAGGAGAAAAATCCTTCAAAATGAACGCAGTAGTCTCAGTATAAAACCCCACAATAATTCAGTGAAATAGCAAGGAGAATGTATTTTCCAGCTGCTGTTTGTAGATCTCTGTTGCTAGGGTGCTTGATATCACAGAGTATAACCCTGTCCCGTGGTTACAGTCTGCCTATCTTTGCTTTTCTTGACAACGAGGTTAAAGACTGTACCCTCATTACTTATCTGATTAGAACCAGCTCAGAAAATTAATGCTAAGAGAAAAAAATCTTATGAAGCTCATGTAATTATCAGGATGTTGGATTTCATTAATGAACTGCTAAACCTGTGAATGACTCATCGGAGAGGTGGACATGAAAAACTGCCTTGCTTGCATTCATTTTATTGACTTTAATTAGGGGAAACGTCCTTCAGTGTGATAACTTGCTGCTGTGAGAACAATGTCTTTGCAGAAAAGGGAAGCTTCTGCTCTTTAGAACAACGCTGGCTGTTTGCTTCTTGCACTAAAAGCGTGAGCCATTTAACTGTGTAGTCACTGGACAAGTGGATCATACATCTCATTGTCCTTATCTATGCTACTAGGATGTAGAAGACTGCTCCTTCTCAGTTCACTCAAACATCTCCTTGGTACTGATTAGCCAGTGTCAAAATGTGTCGTAGGAACTGCAGAAAGCAAGCAAGCAAGAGTTTTTCCTGCAAAAATCCCGATGCTCTGTGCTCGGGATAAACAACAAAATAAAACAACAAAAAGGAAGAAAGTAACACATTAATACCCATGTCTGGAGAAAAAGAAAGCAAAGGTCAGAGAAAATGTCACAAGTTTATTCACAAGTTACCAAAATACCCCTTTGGGCTTCGATTTTTCTCTACTTGGTAATTAAGTCCAATTGTCTTCAATGGTAAACCTTGTTTACCATTCATGAGCTGAATCAATCCTCCCCTGACCTCAATAGTCCAGCTGTTGGCTGTATTCTAAGCTATGTGGCTGCTTAGTTGCATCTGACACGGTGCTCTTTCTTTTTCTACCAGCAGTCAGGACCAGAACAGCTCACAGGGCTTTAAACTCCCAAAGAAATCCATCTGCTGTTAGTCTGGGCTGTAAAACCCTTGGCTTGTTATAATCCCTCAGTGTAGTGACATGCACAGTACTTGAAACTTTGAAGTGCCAAGACTGGGGCTGTTATAAAGCTGAGAAATACACATGCAATCAGCCTTTTTAAGATGGGATAATTTGATTAAAAATGCTTTAGTGAGTTTCTCAATTTCTCATTGCATTGATGCCTTGCCACAAAGAATTTTCATCAATAAATTAGCCTTCTTTGAAAGACACTGTCTTAAAAGGAGATTTTGAACAACATCCAGTTACCTTGCCATGGTTCCTGTGTTTCGGGAGCATAATGGCCCCAAATTCATGGTTTGTGATAAAGCAATCTCAGGATTATTCTTGTGTTTTCACACGAGTAGTAAGTGTTCTATAAATGGCTGTTAAGAATGATTTGTTTGTTATGCCTCTTGGGTTGTGCTTTCTCTTTTTTCTTGTTATGTCCAAGCATGGGGGCAGGAATGAAAAACTAAGATGCAGCTTGTCATCTGCTGGTCACCTTCCAAGAAGTGACTTTTTTCACTTGAGTTAAGGTGGTTTATCAGCTCCATATGATTGGTATGAAAGACAGATAATATCAGACTGTTAATAAAGTTTGTAGTTGTGCTTCTGTCATACTGAGCACATTTTGGTTAGAGGGCACCATCGATCCTTTTGATTTTCCATTTGTTTGGGCAACTAAAACCTATTTGAAGGGATGGATAACAGGCTACAGTCATAATGTGACCTACATATGAATGACTGAACAGCATGGTCCCAATTGCAGTGGAGACTTGAAAGAAAAACTCTTTAATGGATAAGTACAGGGTCCAACTTCCACCACTATCAGTAACTTATCAATCTCCTGTTTTAGATAAACATAAAATGACTGTAAATGAGCTTCTAACATTCTCTTAGCTGTATGTGAATCATAACCATGTTGCAATATGAAGGCAAATTTAAAATTTAAATGACCAGTTCTGAGGAGGTAGAATATTAGTCCAGGAAGATCATTCTCTGGTTTAACAGGAATTAGTTGAAGAGTATCAAGGAACACCAAACTGCGTATTCCACAGGAAGGATGCTCTAAGCACTCTTATGATTCCAGTATTCATGGGCTTTTCAAAAATACTCCTCTGAAAAAGTAGAGTTGAAAGAACCATCATCAAAAACGAAGTAGTTCTGCAAGAAGGCTACTGAAGTTTTAAGTTCCTATAATTTCCTTAAAATCCTTAGCTTTTAAATAGTCCAGTTGCTGACAACCAGTCCTGTGTCAAATCATATGGTAACAGAGGGGTTAAATTACCAAACTCAATTCCAAAAGGGTTCCTGTCTGCACAGATATGGCTAAAAATAGCAGACATAACCAGTTCTTAGTCTTATCAGGAATTGTTTGTCAAACTAAACCCTAGATGTGAGATAATTCATAGATGTTCCTGTATGCTCGTGGTGCCAACATGACAGTTCTGTGAAATTCCCTGGTTTGTCAGTCGGATTTTCTCTTCCCGTGCCTGTACCATAATGTTCTTCCTTTTTTAACTGCTGCTTGTAATGTCCTGTTTTCAAAAGGTCATTAATATACTGGATCTCTGGATGATCCAGTATATTTATCACCTTGGTCAGCTGCAGCTTTGCCTAGCTGAGTCTTGAAAACTTTCAGGGCTGGAGATACCAAATATCTCTGGTAATCTGGCTACACAACCTCTCATATGGCAAGCTTGTTCTCATATTTTTCCTGACTTCCAGAATGAAAATGATAAAGCAAGACCTGTGTACTTCATCTTGGAACAAGTTCACAGCTCTAAAAAAGCAAGACATCTTTCTTCAAATGATGTCTAAAACTTTACCTATCCATATTTTAAAGGGGAAGAAGTGGGTCTTATTTCACACCAACATTTATCCAACTAAACAAAGTGAGAACTTTTACCAGATTGAAAAGTGAGCATATCACATTATTTTTCCTAATTTCTTGTGGTGTAAATCCAGCAATCCTGAAAATGGTAATTTACTTTCTTTTCTTCTACCCTCCACACCTACTGCCTTTTTTTCCAAGATTTTCCAGACACATTCATGGGCATCCCTTTAGGACTGGTTGGAAAGATTATGCAGACTTCTTAAGAACATTATTATAATACTGTCCACTGATAAAGGGTTGTTCTATAAAGAATTGTAAAACTCATGTACAAGAGTCTGAAGCCCTTAAGTGGGTTTAACTGAAGAGATATTGTTGTGCTAAACCACACTCAATTGTTTTCCATCTGAGATACTTCTTCACTGCCTTGCTCCACTTTTTACTTAAAATTCCTGTTCACACTACCTTTGACAAAAGTATCATGACTTGTGCCACGCTGCACGTTCTTTGTTCTTAGAAACGACAGAAAAACGTTGTTGAGCTCTGTCAACTCCCCTCAAGTCAATGTCTGAGAGAAAAATATTGCCTTCTATTTGCAGTCAGTGTTGTCTTTGTGGGTTTAGTGGGTGTTTTTTCATGAGTTCTGTGGGGAAGTAATAAGCATGAGTTTGTATGTTTATTTTATTACTGAACATTAGTATGCTGAGGGCATGATGAAGCAGATGATATTCTCTGCTTTGTTGCCTTTGGGAAGGACTCAGACTGTCACAGACTGGCAGCCAAACAGTTTGTTGGAACAGCAGCTTTAGAGTATGACATAATGTGCTTTCGAATCACTTCTGAGTCGGGTCAAAGGAAAAAAAAACCCAAAGGATTGACCACAAAGAGAGGATTTGCCTGCTGTCAGGTTGCTGAGGGGCTCTGGCCTAGATATAAGTGGGACTGTGGCTTTTTCTTTCCAGTAGTACAAAAACATTTAAATAGGGGATTCCACTTCCAATTTAAAGTGTACTTTGGCACTCGTTCTAGAACAGGCTCCATAACCTTGTCTATTCTCACCTAAAACTTCATTTTCCTTTATTTGTAAGCTTAGTCTTGTGAATAATTTTAGTGTGGGAGAGCAATTGAGAAACTCCACTAGAAACTACTTAATTCCTCGGCAAATAATGCAGCAACTATTAACACAATGTCTGTAAACAAATTTCTTGTGACTTTAAAAGTGAAACAGTGGTGGAAATCAAGCTTCTATGAGAAATGCTGAGGTGGTGCTATGCATTTTGCAGATTCTCCTGTAAAACAGATTTCAACTTTATTGCTAAGCTTTGACTGTATATCCTAACTTTTTACTAGCATAATTATGCTAAATAATTAGCTAAATTAGCTAAATAGCTAAGTATACCAGGAGCTGGACTCCATGATCCTTGTGTGTCCCTTTCAACTCAGCATATTCTCTGATAAAGTCTCCTAGGAGAAAGTAGCACAGTTTTTTCTAATGGCGGATAATATGGCACTGCGAGGCAGTGCTTTCAAGAACAGAGCTTTTAGCCATTTTGTGTTCTCACATGAAGCTAAAAAGCTCTTGTAAAAGTGCTAATTTCCATGGCATTTTTCCTTCTCATTTCAGGCCAGGATTTCTGGTACTCTATTGCCTTGGTGTGCTGATTGCAGCTTTGCTTTTCCTTTTTTCTCTGAAATTCAATGTAGAGCTCTGATACTCCTTTCTACCCTATTGTATTCCCATTTGATCCAAAGGAGGGAACTGCTGGGACGTAATGGGAAAGCTGACCAGTATACTAGGAATGAAATTCAGTAGTAAATGAAAACAGAGAATGAATCTGGTCATACATACCAGGCAGACTCTGGCCTCATGTAAAGGCAGCTTTCCCTTGTTGCTATCAAGGGTTTTTTATGTATTTAAAAGAGAAGTAAATTTGAAATGGCTCGAGATATTTATATTTCTTGTTCAAGCAGATCTGTGAAGGCACTGTGAGTAGTATCATGCAATACTTGCCCGGGATTTCCAATCTATTCCTGTTCACTAGAATTGCCAGACATACTCCTGGCCAGCAGAGAATGGTGTAGCCATTATTGCTGTATTTGGTTCATGACTTGAAACTGGTTTTTTTTTTTAGTTGTGACACTCCCTCATGTCTAGCACAGTTAGCTCTGTTCTCCTTTCCTGTCTCCATGGCTGGAAATATTGTGC
The DNA here is from genome assembly GCA_013398955.1 of Callaeas wilsoni. Lineage (NCBI taxonomy): Eukaryota > Metazoa > Chordata > Aves > Passeriformes > Callaeidae > Callaeas > Callaeas wilsoni. The sequence goes on from VWPU01019929.1 coordinate 18,452, forward strand.
TAGGTTTTTATTATATCCTGTTGTATCTAAATAGGCAAATTTCAGTGGAGGACCAGTTAATGTGGCATATAATGTAAGAAAAGTCTGCATGAGACCATACAGAAAGGGATGGTGATTTTTATTTTAAAGCTCATCTCACTTAGCTCAGTCACTTATATTTCATTCATTCTGTCAGAAGAACCAAGGTGTGTATATTCAAGTGGTGTGACCAAGATTACTTCTGGCAACATGTCCTGGTTTCCACTGGGATAGAGTTAAGTCTTTTCCTAGTGGCTGGTACAGGGCTGTGTTTTGAATTCAGCATGAGACTGATGTTGGTAACACACTGGTGGCTCAGTCGTTGCTCAGCAGTGCTTACCCTGAGCCAGGGGCTTTTCAGGTTCCTGTGCTCTGCCAGTGAGGAGCTGCACAAGGACCTGGGAGGGAGCATGGTCAGGACACCTGACCTGAACCGGCTGAAGGGATATTCCAGACCACAGAATGTCATGTACAGTATTTAATCTGGGGGGAGTTGGCTGGGAGGGCCCAATCACTGCCAGGAGATGGGCTGGGAATCAGTCAGTGGGTGGAGAGAAATGGTACTGTGCATCACTTGTTTCTCTTGGATTTTCTTCTGTCTATATTTGTTATCTCACTTTTCATTATTAATATTAATTACTATTACACTTAAATTTATTTCTATTATGAAACTGTTCTTAGCCCATGAGATTTAGCTTTTTTTGATTCTCCTCCCCATCATGATGTGGGGGTAAGAGGAGGGGGAGTGAGTGATTGGGTGCTTGGTGCTCAGTTGACACCTGGGTTTAAACCATGACATAGCAGAACAAGGGGCACTGCTTACTAAGTACCCGGCACATGTCCTGGATTATTTGTGATCAGTAACTATATCTTGGTTCTCCTGAACATACTTTTTGTACCTTTCTACGTTCACAATGATTATTTTCTTTTGTTTTTTCATCATGTCCTATCTCTGAGTGTTATTAGCATTACTATTTTATTATCCTGTTGCCTCCTTTTCTGAAAATAGTCTGTCCTTTGATTGCCTAATTAGATGTCTTGATAAGCTGCATGTTTATGTGCTGAGACTGTGACGACCTGCTGTTCTGCACCAAGGTCTGGAGTGTGGGTGAGGTGAGAAAGAAAGTGCAGGGCACTTTCTGCAGCTCAGTAAGAAAGACCTGAGAACAAATGGCTTAATAAAATAGCTGCTTTAAGAAGACAGAATAAATAAGACAAAATAAAAACAGGAGTATAGGTAGGGAGTGTCCTTTTGTCCCTTCAGATGCTGAGAAGCACACATGCATGCAGCAATAGGTGGACCCGGGGTGGACTTCGGCACAGTATGCAATGCAGAAACCATCTCTGGAGAGAAGCTCCTCCTCTTTGGTCCTTCAAGATACTTAATAATGTTCTTACAACTAAGCAGCTCTACTCCTGAAGGTTGTTGAGGTGAGAACTTCTGGCTGCCCTGTTGGACATGGGCAAGGATGTGCAGGTGGAGCAGGAGCTGCTGCGGGCTCCTCTGCTGCAGCCAGCTGCTGAGGTGACCCTGCAGACACGGGGCACGCACGGCACAGCACGGCACGGCACAGCACGGCACAGCACGGCACAGCACAGCACGGCACAGCACGGCACAGCACGGCACGGCACAGCACAGCACAGCACAGCCTGAAGGCCACGCAGCACGGCACAGTGCAGCTCTGTGCCTGCTCACGCAAGCCGTGATGTGGATCACCAGCCCCTCTGCCTAAAGCAAGTGGTTTCGCAGGCGGGATAAACACGCCCACTGATCTAGGTGTTACCAGCACATGTTTTTTGTTTTTCCCCCTCTGTGTTCACTCATGTATTTGCATTCATACTCGATTCATACCAGCTCCGATATTTCTGTTTCTCTGCAATGCTACTTTTGTATGCTTCTCCAGGAAGTACAGTGGAAAATTCTGTCTCTTTCGCTCAGTGCTTTTTTCCCTCTTTGACTCAAAAAAGGTAAGAGATCATGAGTTTAGCCCCTGAAGTGTTTTACTTTAAAAAATTCCTATTTGTGAAACTAGTTCTATTTTAAATTAAAAACCACTAGAATCCAAAATAAGAAGCCGCATCAATCAGCACACTCGTCTTTCCTTCTTGCTATCAGAGGAAGCACAACACTGGATTATCAGACTGGTGGCCACGAAACACAGTGCTCTGATTGACTTTACAAAATACTATTCTGGGCATGAACTGACAGAGGTGCTCTGAAACAGTCATTATGTAACCTGAGACTTTTTTAGTTGCTTCTGGGTGTAATTCAGTATATGAATAATGGCAGGGCAAAATTTAGTGGCTTTATTGCTGACTTATTTTGTTGGGAAAAAAGGTAGACCATGTTACATACTGTAAAACTTTGCCAAAGATTTCTCTCTATGATGCATGATGCTTTTTTAAAAACCCTTATATTTCATTTTGGTTTTTTGCTTAACACTTTTCTGTTTTACCCAACTGGTAGACCAATAGTTCTTTTTAAAAATGTTTTCCATTTGTACTTAATAAACCAAATCAATATTATTTTAAGTCAATTATTTATGAATCGTTAGCTTACAGGGAAATGTAACAATTCCCAGAACCAGAGCTCCAGAGCTTTGGAAGCTAAGCTATAGAGCTCAGTTGAGATGGTAGCTGCTAAATCACAGGTTTGAGTACATTGTAGTCAACTGCCTTAGTGACTTTGATGTCCTTAGAAACCTGAAGAAGGTGCCACTTTGATTCCAGTTATTTTCATATCTCTCTGTTGTATGAGACAAATTAATTCTTCTGGCTCATATTAAAAGTTCTTCTGCTGTAACAAAAGTGTAGAAGCATATTAAACAAATTTCCAGTGTTGAGAGGTTTTTTGTTTGATAGTTTAGTACTAATGGGTGGGTTTCTATTGATGTTTGTGGGACTTTTTTCCCTTGTGGCACATCAATTATTTTCCTTCTGCATCTCTGTGATGAGATCAGATCTCTGCAATCAGAGAACTAGTTATTGTTCTTCTCCTAAAAAGAATATACATCCAATATAAAAGTACAATGCTGACAAAATACATCATGTTTGCTCTGAGTAACTCAACTGACATGATTTTGGTGATCATTCAACCATGAGCATTTAAATGTGATCTGAGACTATTCTAGGAGAAGCCTGATCCCCAGTGTAGCTTTGTTTTTTGTCTGACATGACTTGTAGGGTTGCTTCACGTGCACACACAGACAAAACACAGACAAAACCTCCCCTCTTGCCCCACCCCCAAAAAAAGCAAGGACATACTATACCTCGGGATTTGAGGCTTTGAATGTCCTCTAGCAATTCATGCCTGATTTAACCCCATTTTAACGCCCGAGTTATTTTCCTCCTTATACTAACTTGCTCTTGTTCACTGCAAGAGTTTTACGTTCCTAAAGAAGTAGCAGAGTGCATTTCCCTATCTCAGGTATTCCCATTCATAGCCTGACACAAAATAATCTACCTGTAGCAGTACTTTGACACACCAGAGTGTAAAATTAGCTGTTTGACATCTGGACAAATACACTACTCAGACATCCTGTTACGGGGGTGATAAAAGCGGAAGAAGTCTAATCTAAACACCTAAATACAAGGGTAACTTGATCAGCTTCAGCAAAATTTGACAGAACATGAACCTGTGTCTTTTAGTGTGGAAAGAACAGTCTCCATTTCCATTCATTAATAAAGAACATTGTTGTATTTATTGTAATTATTGACCAGAAAATACTCTGATTTTACTCTAGTTGACTGTTTACTTTGTATTTTCTAGTTGCTTGGCTTTTATTTGCAATAGATGAAGACCTAAATTAAGAGTGGGACTCAGCTATTCAAATGCTTCTAAGGAGTAAGCACCAAGTAGCCAAATATGACATTAGACCTAAATCAAAAACAGCACAGAATTTGAGAACCATTTTTGTATTTGACCCTTTGCTTGATGTTGAACCACATGCTTCCTAAGCAGTACTGCTTCCTAAGCAGTACTGAATAGATTATGTTTTGATGTGGTTTGGTTTGGTTTCATTTATTCAGGTTTTAATCTGAGTTTTCTATGTTTTTTTTTTAGTAACAGTAACTGAGAAAGTAAGGGAATTGCAAATTAAGTGCTACCTCTTTTTATGTTACTGACAAAGGTCTTAAATTTAGTGGGGCTAGAACTTCACGTGTTGATTTTAGGTTGAACTACAACAAATCCATGTATGGTGCCAGTACATATTCACACTGATCAGATAAGCTCTGACAAAGACCTGTTTGTCTTAATACCACTAGAAAAAATAAAGTATCACAACTAAATCTGTTGGATAGGCTCATGTTATTATCTCTAGACAAGAAATAAGATGACGTGGTAGCTGCTTGGATAACAATCACTTAGTTTTAACACAAATCTACATGTCTTATCAATTCATTTCCTAATCAATGAACACTTGTTAACAGCTGTCTGTTAAAAAAGTCACAGTAAAAGAATTCTTACTTTTGCACAAAGAAAATACTTGTGGAATTTAGTGCCAGGGCAGTCAGCAACATTTGAGATGAACAAATAGATGACTTTGAGCAATGCTTCATATATTTTGTTATTTGCTGACACAAAGTAATTAAAGCTAAACTGAACAAAAAAAATATCCAGCGTCTCAGATTCCAGCAGTTAATTGCTGCAAGTACCTCTTCACGAAGCTTCTGTTGTATGGTCGGTCTTGCTAAAGTTTTCCTCTTTCATTTTGGCTTTCCCAGCTCTTCTTGAAGCATTTCAGAATGTAGGTCACCTAAGGCAATGCAGTGCTGAAAAAGCCTTGCACTAAGGAAACAGCATGTCATGGCCATTCCCATATAAATTCCATCAGGCTTTTTTACTGTCTTAACTGCAATGCTGAATCTTAGGTATTAGACTTCACCAAAGCTTACCCTCTCTGCAGTTCTGAGGTCCACCTCCTGGCCATTTCCCCTCTTGTCAAAAAGAGAAGTGTAATTTATATCTCCTCCTAAGAGTATTTTAGGGCTCTGAAAAAGTGCTGAGCTAACAAAGACAGAGTGAAATTGGGACTATACATGATAAATTGAATAAACTACCAAAAAGGGACAACAAAAATTTTTTCAATGATTAAGAGAGGAAGAAAGAAATCAGAGAATTAATAAGGCTTCAGCAAGTACTTCAGTCTTTGTCCATTGTCTGAAATTATATGGAATACAGATATTTAGAAATGGCTCAGTGGTATGGGCTTTTGAATGTGTTGTCTTTAACTAAAAAGTCAGTGGTTTTAACTACAGGGTCACTTCACACAGTTAGGATATTCAGTGGATGAAGGACCTGTCTCTTGTCATAACCTTTACATCCCTGAATGCTTTCCTAATAAGGCTTTTTTCCTTTTAAGTAATGACTTTGTCCTACAATATTTCTATGTTGCTCAGATTCCTTACTGAAAATGGACTATCCCAAATTTATGTGCACAAAACAGGTGCAGAGGGAAACTGAGAAAGTTGATAGATTCTCCATGGAAAGCCTGTACAAAATACACCACTGGAATCCATGTACCTTAAATTGTGGTCCAAAACACTGGATATGCTGCAAAGTTTATCCTTTCCTACAGCTGTTCTGCATTGTCTTATTTTTTGTTAGTTTGCACTTTTTGGAAGAGCATTGGGGAAGAGAATGTAATAGAAGTTGAAATAGCATTCCGTCTGAGAGAAAGATCCTGTGATGAGTTCTCCCAAAAAGGGTTTATGTTCAACAGAGAAGACTGAGTGAGAAAGGGTGTTTTAAACTTTACAGCTTCTGAAGCTCTGATTGAAACTTCACTTTTCATTACAATTTTTGATAGAAGCTTGGCAATGAAGATTTTATCACGGTCAGTAATTTGCAGGACTATGCTCTGTACTGTTAGAGTGATCAAGTTATTTCATTAATATGTGTGTGCATTTCCTGCAGTCTGGCTTCCACATCTGCATGATTTTATCAATAATTTATATTTCAGTCAAAGCGATGAGCAGTCCTGATTCCTTAAATATAATCAGATTAGCTTCTATACAAAGTTACAGGACCGCATATTGCAAAATACAGAATGTCCTAAGTCAAACTTTCTGTGCATGAGAATGGCCCTTTATGCTTGGCTACAAATTTGAACTTCTGCCACACTGTTCATGCAATTAAATATTCCTTGCAACTTCATATATTTAGAAATATATTTGTACTGTTAGTGGGTATCTGGCAGGTAGCTAGCTTTGCCCTCCTGTAAGTGACTATGACTATACATGTAGCTGTACATAAATTAACTGTGTGTAACATAGTATGACATATTGACAATCTGTATGTTGCACTTAGATATACAAATGACAACATTTATGACTATTGGCATAACTTGGAATGCTGTACATAATTTTCACAAGATAAAGTAAGCTTGATGGATTTTTAGTTTCTGTAACTATTCCAAGAACTGGATAAAACAAGGAAACAACTGAACAACCTCTATTTTTCTAAATGAAGTGACTACTAGGCATTTAAGAATTATTCCATAATTTAGATGGAAGTTTCAACCAAATTAACCCTCTTTGATTCACACAAATTTCTGATTACAACTTATCATATTTGAAATTTCCAAGTGAAATAAAGTGACATTTTATAATAATTATGTGATCTTGGTGATACATTTCCCTACCCAGGCCTGATGGCTCAAGAAATCCTTTTATTTATTCTTCACTAGTTCTGGCTCAAAACAGGATGTGTCTTCTGATTCAGTGAGTAACATAAGATTTATGTAATCTACCATTTTTGTCAGCATTATATCTCATGTCTCTCAATCTGGGAACTAATGCTGGCCACAAAGTTTTCCAGCTCTGGTGGAACTGCCTGTATTAGCAAAGGAGCTGTCTAAGCAGGAAAGAATTCTGTGTCTTGTGGAGAACCAGAGAAGGAAGGAAAAAAAAGCAAAAAAAAAAAAAAAAATTAGAATAACAAAACCTTTGAACAGAATTCATATGAGGATAGATATAGAAATAACAGAAATGGGCAGTAAGTATAGAAGCCTGAAAAGAAGCTGTGTCAGATGCAGGAAAGAGATCTGCATCCCTCCCTGAAGACTTTGTTTTGAAGCAGAAGTGGCATGTTAGTTGATGGAGAGAATGAAGCAGGGAAATATGTACAGTTTTATTTTGAATAGATTTTTGTACTTCTTGTAGTATTAATTAAAATCAGTAATATTCTCGAATTCAACATGAAATCTGGTTGTACTTTTCTTACTGTGTAGCTCTGGAAAGGGAAAATGTAGAGCAAGTTTTCTATTCTCTGTAGAAAGATGTCTGTCGCCATCAGACCAGAGGCAAGAAAGTTCATCCTTAAACTGCAGCTTGTAGGAATTTTGTACTCTGAAAGTCCCAGTGGGACCCAGGGTATAGGCAATGCCTGCACTCTGCTCCATTCCTAGGTTCTAAGGATATGTACTGCTGCTGCAGTAGCTTGGGAGTGTTTAACGAGAGTGTGTCAGAGACAAAAACATTTGATCAGTCATTTAGTCTGTTTAGAGGAGCAAAAGAGAATTTAAAATGCTAGGCCACACTGAAAAATCATCAGGTCAGGTCTCATGGGAACCCACACAGTTGGCCTGTGCCTAGAAGAAAAGATGGTATCCTTCATCCACAGTAACAGCCTACAAACACAGCTGTACTAACCTCCTGCGGAAATGCAGCTAATCTTAAGATAAGATAGTGAGATCTCCAGGTTGTGGTCAAGGGTCTTTTCTCTTGCAAGAGAATAGACTTCCTGAGGAGACCGAGATAATCAAGGGCTGGACTACTCTCCAGATTTTCTGCGAGGCCCTGTTCTGTGGCAGAGCACTACTGTCTCATCAGAGTACAGCTGAATAGATTCTTTTCTGGACTGAGAAAAATCACTCTTTGTGCAAGGATGAGAGAGGGCTTCTGGGAACTCTCAGGAATTATTCGTAACAGTGTAATTGTGTTATGTAACGTAAGTGTACTGAGTGCTATAGAAATCCACAATATACATGTTGGCATTCACATGATTTCATTTTTTGAAAAAATGTCCGAGGCCCACTAGGACCCAATGACAGCATTCTTGAGCTAAAAATTAAAATAAATGCAGACAAAGAAAAACTGCCAAATTTGCTTTAAAATATGGAAGAACTTAATTTCCATACAGGATTAAGATGAACCCAAAGTTACATTACTTTATTAAGATAGTGTGATAACATGTCGGGCTGACCTTGGCTAACCTGCAAGGTGGCCACCAATCCCACTATCACTTCCGTGCCTCAACAGGAGATGTGACAGAAGGCTCATGGTCAAGACAAGGCCAAGGATATGACTCAGTAATAACCATCATGGGCAAAACAGACTCAGTGTAGGGAAATTAATTTAATTTATTGTCAATCAAAAGTAGGAAATATGAAATAAAAACAAATCTTAAAACACATTCCTCCCACCGGTCCTTCTTTCTGGGGCTCAACTTCACTTTTGACTTCTTTATCTCCTCCTCCTGAACAGTGCAGGGGGTTGGGGAATAAAGGTTCAGGTCAGTTCATAATGCTTTGTCTCTTCCTCCTCATACCCTTCCCTCAGCATAGGGTGCATGGGAGACAGTCTTTAACAAAATTATACAACACGGTCCTTCCCATGGGCTACAGTTCTTCATGAACTGCTTTAGTGTGGATCTTTTCCACAGGGTGCAGTCCTTCAGGAACAGACTGCTCCAGTGTGAGTCCCCCGATGGGGTCACAGGTCCTGTCAGAAAACCTGCTTCATCATGGGCTCCCCTCCATGGGGTCACAGGTGCTGTCAGAGGCCAGCCCAAGGATGGGCTTTTCTTCTTTGGTTCACAGGTTCCTTTAGGGAGCATCCACCTGCTTGGACACAGGATCCTCCACAAGCTGCAGGGTGGATGTCTGCTTCATGGGCTGCAGGGGCACAGCTGCCTCACCATGGGCTGCACCACAGCCTGCAGGGAAATCTCTCCTCTAGCGTCTGGAGCACCTCCTCCCGCTCCTTCTTTCCCTCCTGACCTTGGGGTCTGAACAGTTGTCTGTACCATTCTCTTAACCATTGGCTGCTATTGTGCAGCATTTTTTCCTCCTTGTTAAATAAGCTATCACTGTGTGCTGCCACCAGGCTCAGCTTTGGCCAGCAGCAGCCCTGTCAGAGCCAGCTGGAGCTGACTCTTTCTGGCACGGGGGCAGCTTCTGGTATCTCCTCATGGAAGCCACCCCTGTAGCCTGCTTGGTACCAAAACCTTGTCAGGTAACCCAAATGCAGATAATCTAAAATGAGCTTTTGTGATTTTATACTAGAATTTTCTAAAAATTAGTTTGGGAGGTGTAAAAGACAAGCATCTTCAACAACAAACACCAGCTGAAAGAATGAAATAAAGGGACCAGCATTTTATCTCATCCCTATCCTGGCCACTGGAGAGGGAGGTACCTGGTAGACTGTGAACTGAAGGGTGGAAAGGAGACTGATGTGGATTAGGTTGGCAGAACATATATGCCCTGAGGTATCACTGATTTGTTTTTGTGACTCATTTGTCCTTGCCAAAACTTCATGATGCCACATTTTCAACAGTATGACTTCAGGACTAGATTACTAAATTATTAAAATCAATTAAATTAAATTGCTTAATTAAACCTCTAAAACCGTCTCCATCTGAGAACATAGGGTCTTCAAAGTGTGATCAGAAATTAAGTGTTGTTAGGTTCTTTGATAAAAAGCTCATCTCCACACTCTAAATTTGGCACAGAACAGCAATATCAAGCAGGAGAACCTTCATCCTTATGGGGAACTCAGAAAAAAGATTCCCTGCCCCCGTCTTAGGAGTGTCACAAAAGAGAACTGATGGTCATCATCCAGGTCTGAAACACACCAGTTTCAGTCTGGAAAGGCTCTCCAGACAAACTTAGGGGTTGAAGTCAGGGCTACTGCCTCGAGGGTATAACACATACTGTGGGATGCAGGGGAATAGAATGGAATGGAATGGAATGGAATAGAATAGAATAGAATAGAATAGAATAGAATAGAATAGAATAGAATAGAATAGAATAGAATAGAATAGAATAGAATAGAATGTTCATCAAGTCCGACTGCCTGATTGTGACAGGGTTGGTCCAAAGTTAAAGCTTGTTTTTAAGGACATTGTCCAAATGCCTCACACACTGACAGGCACAGGGCATCAGCAGTCTCTGCAGAAGACCTGTTCCAGGGTATGACCATCCTCGTGGTAAAGAAATGTTTCCAGTATCAAATCTGAACCTCTCCTGACATTCAGAGAATCTTAGGATTGTACAAGACATCTTTGGCTGGTGTAGGGGACAAAACAAAAGGCAGAACAAGGGAGGACTCATCTTGGCTTGGAGAAAATGGGTCATAGAGGACAAAAGCAGTTGCCCATGTGTAAACAGGTTGCTGGGCAGTATGCTTGTCTGGCCATGACCCACACCTGATGATCACCTGCTGTCCTGCCTTCTTCCTAAATTCCATTTCTAACTATTTTCCTGAATGAGTGGACTCTGCTCTGTGTGGATGTGATTGTATGGATGTCTAAGAGACAGCAATTGAAATCAGACAAGGGATTATAGGGCTTGAAAATCGACAGAGTCATCAACTGAAGAGACTGGAGCGAGTAAAAACAAGCATCAACAACTGCACTGCAGATCAGGGGTTATATGTGTCTGTGGTGCGAGCAATTGGACCACGTAAGAGTGCAAATATGAAGCCAAACTAGGTGGAGAAGAGATTAAGAGGCTTGGGAAGGAGGCTTGGGAAGGAAGTATGTCTCTGGGAGTAAGGCAGTTGGAGAAGCTGACTTACAAAAGGACTAAGGAGTCTATGCCAACTGATGGAGAGGATGTAAAACCTGAAGGTCAGCTGAGAGACTGCATGTGTGTGTGTGTATCTGTGTGGGAGGAAGCTGGGGACAACAGTGATCCAGGCTGGAAGGAGGGCCTGTCTAAGATACTGGATGGTGGTTGCCTGGGAGAGATCCACAGTGTGCATGTTTATGTGCTGCTGTGTGCAAGGAAATCTGTACCAGCAGCTGGAGTGAGACTGTGGGGCCTGGGGAATAGTGTGTCCAGATGCCAGCAACTGGGTGACCTGGGGTCCACAGGATGGACGGTGTGTCTAAGCCCAGCTACTGAGAGAACCCTGGTGCACGTGAGTGAGGAGGTCTGTACCAGTCCTTGGAGAGGGGTTCATTTGTGAGGGTACAGTAGCTGAGAATCTTGGGGATCCAGGTATCAGCAGATCCAGGGCATGTGTCTGTGGGTGATTAGTGAAAAGCACCTCTAGTGGGATTGCAAGTCTTAGGAGCTCATTATGTCCAGGGTACAGCAGTGCGGCACATTGTGGATCCAGGGGTAGACTGAGTATCTAAGGTCAGCTACTAGAGGAATCCACATTATATGCAAGAATAGATTTCCTAAAAACGGACTTTCATCTTGATTAGTCAAAGCACAACAAGATGAGACCATTGGTGCTCTTCGTGCTTGTGTGAGCGCTGAGTGTTTCTGGCTGTACTGATCTGTGTAGCTGTCCATGTGCGTATATGCACGTATGTGTTGCAGAAATGAATTTGTATGCCTGTGCCTACCAAGAACACGTTTAGTTTCACTACTAAGTACCAATACAGGCTGGGGGATGAAGGGATTTTGAGCAGTCCTGGCGAAAAGGACTTGGAGATGTTTGCGGATGACTTTGATTTGTGCTGTTATGAGATCACAATTGCATTTGCCCTACAGTACCACAAAACCTTCACTTGTACGACAGCCAAACTCAACCCTAACGTGAAGGGTCCTTTAAAGTCCCTTTATGACATTCTGGGTCATTTCAATAATTGCCTTAAGTTACTGAAATCAGAGTTTATAAGCTAATTTTATAATATTTTGTAAACTATCATACATCCTGAGGCAAGTATAGGTATATGACCAATTAAAATATTAGCCATATATATCTCTCCTGCGTTTGAAAAACTGAGAATGCGTTGCACATTAGCATTTTGCTCTCCTCCCTCACGACTGCAGGTAGATTGTTTTACCTTCATTCCAGCACAGCAGCAATCAAGTTACAGTCCACCAGGCTCTGTGGGGTCATTGGACTCTGGTTATAAATTCACAAATGAGGGCGCACAACGGCTCACTAGATTCCTGCTGACTCGGCTCTGTGGGGTCATTGGACTCTGGTTATAAATTCACAAATGAGGGCGCACAACGGCTCACTAGATTCCTGCTGACTCGGCTCTGTGGGGTCATTGGACTCTGGTTATAAATTCACAAATGAGGGCGCACAACGGCTCACTAGATTCCTGCTGACTCCTGGACTGTGTCTGTGCTCTAGGATTTTGGATAGGATTGCTCTAGACTAGATCGGTGGCTGCGTCTCTCCACTGTGCCGGCCTCAGGCTGCTCCCAGGCGAGAGGCAAGCTAAGGGAAGGTGAGGCTTTTACTGACTGCTCGCTACACCACACAGCCCAGTCTTTCACACGGTTTGCATTTACGTCGACAACCCCAGCTTCAAGCACAGCCGAGCGGCCGTCCAGCCCCAAACGCGCCAGAGCGCGGGAGGACACAGAGGACATTGGTACCTCTTGGTGTATCGGGAGGGGGCGGCACAGGGTGCGCGAGCAGGGCGAGCCTCCACCTGCCGCCGCGCACCTGCCGCCGCGCGCCGGGGCAAACGGGGATAACAAGGATAACGGGGATAACAGGGATAACGGGAATAACGCTTAAAGGGGGCCGCGGGAGCGCGGCCGCGCCAGCGGGCCATGTAAGGCAGCGGCGGCCGCC
>VWPU01019939.1:0-15786 GCA_013398955.1 Callaeas wilsoni
AGTGCTGGGGGCAGGGGGCGAGACAGGGGGCAACTGGCAGCTGGCAGGGGTATGGGGAGGTACGGGGCCCGGGCTGGCTCGGGGGGCACTGATGGGGATGTTGGGGGGCACTAGGTGCAGAAAGGAGGAGGTGCAGGATAGGGGTGCACCCCTGACCCTTCTGGGCCCCCCAGGTCTGTGCCCAGACTGGGAGAAGTGGGACCCCAACGAGCCGGTGCAGAACGCTCGGGAGGCCATGCAGCAGGCAGACGACTGGCTGGGAGTCCCCCAGGTATGGGCATGATGGGGGGCGTGGGGGACACTGGGGGTCTCCCAGGTGCAGGGCATGGGGGGGACACTGGCAGTCGCCCAGGTACAGGGCAGGAACATGGGAGGGCACTGGGAGAGGATGCTAGCGTGTAAGGGCATGTCTGGGGGGGTGTCCTTGGGGATCCACAGGGGTTCCTGGGCATTTGGGGTACCCCTGGGCACCTGTGGCTGTGATAGGGGTGTGGGTGGGGGGGGGTTCCCCAGCAGGGTGAGGAGGGTCTGATGGGTGTTGAGGGTCTCAGGAGGATCAGGCAGATATCAGGGGACCCCTCCTGGTAGTGAGGTGCATGGTGGGGGGGTTTCCCAGCAGTGTCCCCCTGGGTGGGGGTGCCGGGAGGGTCTGACGGGTGTTGGGCTTCCCCCCAGGTGATCGCCCCCGAGGAGATCGTGGACCCCAACGTGGATGAGCACTCAGTGATGACGTACCTGTCCCAATTCCCCAAGGCTAAGCTCCGGCCGGGGGCCCCCCTGCGCCCCCGCCCCCCCCAGCCCGGCCGCGCACGTGCCTACGGGCCTGGTATGGGGGACTGAGGGCGTCGAGGGCCCATGGGGTGGCTGGGATCCCAGGACAGGGGGGCATGAGGGAATGTGGAGGTTTGTGGGGGCACCAGGAGGCTGGGGACCTGGCACAGGTGGGACATAGGACACATGAGGGGCACGAACCCCACACAGAGGGAGCTCAGGGGCACATGAGAACTGGCACAGGGGACACATGGGGAGGGGTACTGGATGGGGGACATGGGGACTTGGGAACCCAGCACAAGAGAGTACCTGGGGGCTATGGGCTGCCAGGGAATGACAGTAAACCATGGGCCCCCCCGAGCCCAGGGACTCCTCTCCAATCCTGGGGTGTGACCTGTGGCCAGGGACACCTGAGGGAAACCCCAGGGTCTCCACCTCCCACCCAGGGCTCCTCAAGAGTCCCCCCATGCCCAGGAACTCCTCAAAGTCCTATCAGGCTCACCTGCCCATATCCGGGAGACCACCCTTGACACTCTGGACCCCCCTGCTACCACTAGGGACAACCTGGGGCCCCAAGACCTAGGGGGTTGTGGGGTGCCAGGGGGTTGTGGGGTGCTGGGGCCCCCCTGACTCCTCCCACCCTGCAGGCATTGAGCCACAGGGGAATGTGGTGCTGCGCCCGGCCCAGTTCACGGTGGAGACCCTCGAGGCGGGGATGGGTGAGGTCATTGTCTATGTTGAGGACCCCGAGGGACACACTGAAGAGGTACAGGGGTCCCTGGTCCCCCCTCTGGGGGATCCCCCCAGTCTCCCTCTCTGGGAGACCCTCCCTGCTGCCCCAGCTCTGTGTCACTGCCTTTCCCCTGTTTTGGGGTCTCTTCCCACCCCAGGCCAAAGTGGTCCCCAACAACGACAAGAAACGAACATACAGCGTCACCTACATCCCCAAGGTTGGGGGGCTGCACAAGGTGAGCCCCTTGGTGACTCCCCCCAAGGCAAACCTTCTGTGACACCCGCTTGCTACCCTTCTTGCAACGCCCCCCGTGATACCCCCACAACACACCCCATGTGATGTCCCCAGTGACACCCCCACCCCGTGACACTCCCCCATGTCTCAGTGGTGGCTGCCCCTCACATGCTCACCCACCTCCAAGGGGGATGGGGGACACCTGGCACAGTGCGCTTGGAGGGTCTCTGGGGGGCTCCCCTTGGGGTCCTCTGGGTACGGCACTGGGTGGCCCTAGGGTGCCCTATAGGGTCCTTGGGGTGCCACACTGAAGTCTGTGGGGGGGAGGTGTTGTAATTGGGGGGGTTGGAATTCCTGGGTGTCCTATGCATTAGGGTCCCTGGGGGAGAAAACAGGGACTCCCAGAGGGCGGTCACTGCCGGGGGATCCTCTTCAGGTTGTCATTCTGCGGGGTGTCCCTGGGATGTCTCATGTGATGTCTCCATGAGGGTCCATGGAGGGGGTTGTCCCTGAGGTGTGGTGTGGCAATGAGGGCCGTGGTCCCCTGACATCCTTGACATCCCTGTGCCCTCCAGGTGACGGTCCTGTTTGCGGGGCAGAACATTGACGGGAGCCCCTTTGGGGTGACCGTGGGCATGGCCCTGGGTGACGCCACCAAGGTGACGGCACGTGGTCCCGGCCTGGAGCCTGTGGGCAACGTGGCCAACAAGGCCACCTACTTCGACATCTACACTGCAGGTGGGGGCACAGGGGGCTGGGGGTCTCTGGGGACACATTCTTGTGGTGGTGTTGCCATGGCATGGCCAGGTGACTGGGGACATGCCTTCATGGTGGCATGGCTATGGCACGACCCAGAGACTCTGAGGACATATCCTTGTGGTGGAGTGGCTGTGACATGACTTGGTGGCACTGAAGTCATATCCTCATGATGACATGGGGTGGGTTGGTGGCTCTGGGGATGTGTCCTTGGAGTGGCAGGGCCATGGCATGACCGTGGCATGATCTCATGCTGGCTTGGGGACGTGTCCTCATTTCAGGGCCATGGCATAGCCAGGTGGCTCTGGGGACATGTCCTCAAGGTGGCCTCGATGTAGCATGACTTGGTGGCTCTGAGGCCACACCTTCATGGTGACATGGCCATGGGGTGGTCTTACGCTGGCAGGGCCATGGTATGGCAAGCGGCACCAAGACTGTGTCCTTCTTGTGCCATGGCCATGGGATGGTCTGGTGGCTATGGGGCTATGTCGTCAGGGTGACAGGGCGATGGCATGGCTGGGTGACTCTGGGGACATGTCCTCATGGTGGCCGGGCCATCTGATGGCCTGGTGACTTCCCATGGTGTCCTGGCCATGGCGCTGAGCCTGTGTCCTGGTGATGACAGGGGCTGGCTCGGGCGATGTGGGGGTGGTGATCACGGACCCCCAGGGCCGGCGGGACACAGTGGAGGTGATGCTGGAGGACAAAGGGGACAACGTGTTCCGCTGCACTTACCGGCCCGTCCTTGAAGGGCCACACACCATCTCTGTCACCTATGCTGGCGCCCAGGTCCCTAGAAGCCCCTTCACTGTCAATGTGGCTGAAGGTGAGGTTCCCTCCCAGGTCCCCACTTGGCTCCACAACATTTGTGACCACTGCAGATAATGACACCTATCAGTGGCCCCATGTCACTCAGCAGTGACCACAGTGGCCCCAAGGCACCCAGTGGTGACCGTGGTGGTCCATGACACCAATAAGTGACCATGGGTGAACCCATGGTGCCCTCACACTCTCCAGGGTGTCCCTCTGGCACCCCTGTTCCCAGGGTGTTTCTATGGCACCCATCAGTCCCAGGGGTTGGTTCCTTGTGCCCCTGAGGACCCTACGGCACTCTCCTGCCCCAGGTGTCCCCAGGGTGTCCCTGTGGGCCCCTCCCACCCCTGGGGGGACCCCACCCCTTCCTGTCCCCTGGGGTTCCTGAAGGTCCCCCAGGTGCCCGGTGGGTGCTGGTGGGTGCTAATGAGAGTTTGCAGCCTGCACCCCCTCGGTGGTCCGAGCCACGGGCCGGGGGCTGCAGCCACGGGGGGTCCGAGTGCAGGACGTGGCTGACTTCAAGGTCCTGACACGGGGTGCGGGCAGTGGGGACCTGCGGGTGACACTGCGGGGACCAGGTACGTGTCACTGTGTGGGAGCATGGCAGGGTTGGATGGTTGGGGGGCCCATGGGGTTGGCCATGGGAGGTCCCTGGGTAGGGTCCCATTGGGGGGCCCATAGGGTGAGTGTAGGGGTGGGGGTTCCCCATGGAGGGATGGACACAGATGGCGGACCCATGCGGGGGTCCAGGGTTGGAGGACACCATGGGGAGGTGGGTGTGTGGGTGGGGGTCCCGTGAGGGTGTCCATGGAGGTTGGATGGCTGGGGGGCATCCTGGGGTTGACCATGGGTTGAAGGTAACCATGAGAGGTGCATGGTTGGGATGTGCCCCTGGGGTGGGTGCCCCATCTGACCCCCTCCCACAGGGGGCACGGAGGAACCAGTGACTGTGCGGAATGTTGGTGACGGCATCTACGAGTGCGAGTATGTGCCCCGGGTGCCCGGCACCTACCAGGTGTCCATCACCTGGGGGGGCTACGCCATCCCCCGCAGGTCAGTGGCAAGCGAAGTGGTCCCAGCAGGGGAAGTGAGGGGGGTGGGTTTGTGCGGAGGGGAGGTGGGGTGGTGTACAAGCCCTGCCTTTCACTGCCCCTCCACCCTCCCCAGCCCATTTGAGATGCAGATATCCCCCTGGAGGTGGGGAGTTTTGGGGACTGTGGAGGGTGTGTGTGGGCTACAAGCTGTCCCTCATCCCCCCCCAGCCTATTTGAGGTACAGGTGTTCCCCCAGGGTTGGGAGATGTTTGGGGGAGGGTGGGGGGTGCAGATGTGTGCAGATGTAGAATAGCCCCCTCTGTCCCCCATTGCCCCCAGCCCGTTTGAGGTGCAGGTGTGTGAGGGGTGAGGGTGTACGGGTGTGTTACAGCCCCCCCCTCACACCTGCCTGTTCTCCCCAGCCCATTTGAGGTGCAGGTGTCCCCCCAGCCGGGGGCACAGAAGGTCCGGGCCTGGGGGCCAGGACTCGAGGGCGGGGTTGTGGGGCGCCCTGCAGATTTCGTGGTTGAGGCCATCGGCACTGAAGTGGGGACACTTGGTGAGCTGGGGGGGACATGGAGGAGGGTGGCACTGTGGTGGGGACCCTAGGTGAGCCCTGAAGGGGAGGACATGGGGACAGGGTCAGGGGCAACATGGTGGGGACGTGGGGACAGGGTTGGGGATCGCATGGTGGGAACAGGATGGGGAGATACATGGTGGGGACAAGGGTGTGAGTGGGTGACACTCTGTTGGGGACACGGGGACAGAATGAGGGGCACCATGGGGGGACATGGCACTGTGAGGGGTGTCAGTGTAATGGGGACTAGGGCATAGACTGGGGACATGGGGACAGTCTGGAGGATGGGCTCCATGGTGGGGTTCCCCACTGCTGTGGTGACACAGGCATGCAGAGGTGGGGACATGGGGCAGGTTGGGGGTGGCCCCAGTGGGGTCATGGGGACATGGGTAGTGCCACTCTGGCGACATGGTCACAGAGAGGGGACAGTGGTCTGGAGGTCCCCACTGTGGGGACATGAAGACATGTTAGGTGTCACCCTGCTGGGGGCATGGGCACAGAGGAGGGACAAGGATGAGGTCTGGGGGTCCTGGCATGGGCACAGGGTAACAGTGTCTGTGGTGCCCCCAGGATTCTCCATCGAGGGCCCATCCCAGGCGCGCATCGAGTGTGACGACAAGGGCGATGGCTCGTGTGATGTGCGGTACTGGCCCACGGAGCCAGGGCTGTATGCTGTGCACGTGGTCTGTGATGATGAGGACATCCGGGACAGTCCTTTCATGGCTGACATTCGCCCGGCTCCCCCTGACTCCTGGCCCGACAAGGTGCTGCGACCCACAGCAACCCACAGATCCCCATTGTGCTCTTGTGCTCCATAGTGCCCTGCTGTGCCCCATTGCACCCCATTACGCCTCACCTGTGGGTGATAGGGGTGCCAGCACCTCATTGTATCCTTCTAACCCCCCCTCTCCACAGGTGAAGGCCTTTGGGCCGGGGCTGGAGCCCACTGGCTGCATCGTGGACCGCCCGGCTGAGTTCACCATCGATGCCCGTGGTGCCGGCAAGGGGCCCCTCAAGCTCTATGCACAGGTGGGAACCGTAGGGGGCTGTTGGGTGGTGCTGGGTGCTGTTGAGCGACATTGGGTGGTGTTGAGCACCTTTGAGTACTGTTAAACACTGTTGGGTTCCATATAGAGTTGTTGGGCACCACTGGGTGCCCTTGAGCCATACTGGGTGCTGTAGGGCACCATTGGGTGTCACTGAGCACCATTGGGTGCCATTGGCCAACACTGAGTGCCGTTGGGCGCTCTTGGGTGCCGTTGAGTGACACTGAGTGCCATTGGGCTCCCTCACCTCCCCCCTGCCACACACAGGACGCCGAGGGCTTCCCCATTGACATCAAGGTGAAGGACAACGGTGATGGCACCTTCCACTGTGTCTACGTCCCCACCAAGGCCATGAAGCACACAGTCATCATCGCCTGGGGGGGCGTCAACACCCCCAACAGCCCTTTCCGTGTGGGTGTCATAGCAGGCCCATGGGGTGCTGGGGTGGCCGTGGGGGTCCCAGGAGGTGTAGGGAGGGGGTGCTAGTCATGGAGGCTGTTAAGGTGTCAGATATCAGGCGTGGGGGTCCCGTGGGGATGGGGGTCCGGGGAGGCGGCTGGTGGCCCATGGGGTGATGTGGATGGAGATGGGGGTCCCATGAGATTCTGGATGTGGGGATGAGAGTCCCAGACCTGTAGAGTGCTGGGAAGGGGTTGGGGGTCCCGTGAAGTGCTGGGGATGGGAGTCTGTGGAGTGGTTGGATGGAGGCAGGGTGCCAGTGGCAGGATTGGAGGTCCCAGTCCCATGAGGTGCCAGGGAAAGAGCAGTTCGTGCCCCTGCCCCACATGTGACACTGTGGGCCTGCAGGTGAGCGTGGGTGAGGGCAGCCACCCCAGCAGGGTGAAGGTACACGGGCCGGGCGTGGAGAAGACGGGGCTGAAGGCCAACGAGCCCACCTACTTCACCGTGGACTGCAGTGAGGCTGGACAGGGTGGGTGCCGTGGTGGGGGGCATTCTGGGAACTCCTCTGTTGGCATGAGGCCTGCATCCCTGGGCCAGCACCCCTGGTCCTGCACCCCTGGTTCTGGACCGTTGCCACCAGTCCTGCTCCATCATCCCTGGATCAGGGGTCCTTCATTCTGGGCCCATCAGTTCTGGTCCTGGTCCTGCATCCCTGGTCCAACATCCCTGATCCTGCATCCTTGCTCCTGGTCCATTGCCCCCACTCCTGGTCCAGGATTCCTGGGCCTGCATCTCTGTTCCTGCACCTGCAACCTTGGTCCATTATCTCTGATCCTGGTCCATTAACCCTGATCCTGTTCATCATCTCCAGTCCTGATCCAGCCCCCTGCCCCATGTGCCCAGTTCCACTCCTTAGTGTCTCCCTGGCGAGAGGGGGCCACTGACCTGGCCACCCCCACAGGTGACGTCAGCATTGGCATCAAGTGCGCCCCAGGAGTGGTGGGGCCGCTGGAGGCTGACATCGACTTTGACATCATTAAGAATGACAATGACACCTTCACGGTCAAGTACACAGCGCCGGGCGCGGGGCTCTACACCATCATGGTGCTCTTTGCCAACCAGGTCAGGGTTCTGGGACTGCCCCACATCCCTGAGGGTCCGTCCCCCACTCTGTGGGGTGCCCCCAGCCCCAGAGGCCAGATGGGGCTGGGGCTTTGACCCCATGGTGCCCTCGTGTCACTGTGCCCTGGTCTTGGTCCCCAGGAGATCCCCTCCAGCCCCTTCCGCATCAAGGTGGACCCATCCCATGATGCCACCAAGGTCAAAGCTGAGGGACCTGGGCTCAGCCGGACAGGTGAGGGGCCGGGGCCATTGGGGTGGGGATGGGGGGTGCTGTGAGGCAGGTACTGTGAGTGCTGGAGGTCCTGCAGTGGCTGACAGTGGGGTGCAGGAGTGGAGGTGGGGACCTCCACCCACTTCTGGGTGCTGCGGGGCAGGGACTGTGGGTCCTGTGGGTGCTGTGGATTCTGCAGTGACTTCACCATGTGGTGCAGGGGTGGAGGTGGGGACCCCCACCCACTTCCGTGTGCAGACACGGGGGGCGGGGAAGGCCCCCCTGGACGTGCGGTTCGTGGGGACGGGGCCTGGCCCAGCTGTTGCCGACTTTGAGGTCATCGACAATCATGACTATTCCTACACTGTCAAGTACACCCCGCTGCAGCAGGTGGGTGCTGGGGGCACCCTGACCTGGGAACGGGGCACCCTGACCCATGGGGGACACCTCAGCCCCTATGGGCACCATGAGGTGCCCATCAAGCAGACCCCACTGCCCCACGTGGGTGCCAGGAGACAGCCTGAGATGGCAGGCACTCCAACCTATAGGGTCATCCCATGGGGGGATCCCCAGCATATAGGGACTCCCCAGCCCATGGGGAACCCAAGAGGGGCCCCCTCATTGACACCCCATTCCCTGGGCTCCCCCAAGGACATCCCACCATACAGCCCAGTGTATAGGAGCATGCCCATGAGCACTCCCTCCCCACAGGCACTCCCAGCTCCTGGCACCCCAGCTCCTGGGCAACTCACCCCTATGAATATCCCCCATCCCTATGGACACTCCACCTCTGTGGGCACCCCCCTGGGGCAGCTGCAGCCCCACATGGGTGCTTGTCAACCCAGGGCACCCCCAGATCCACGGGTTCCCTCCATCCCTGGGACTTTAACCTTCCCAGCACCCATGGGTGACCCCTAGTCTCCCCCAGCCTTATGGCTGCATGTCCCCTGAGATCTGCTTGGAATCCCCCAGCACTGTCCCATGGGCGTCTGCCCTCTGCCCCATGACTGGGTGCTGTGTGGGGGTCCCCTGGCAGCACCCTGATGTGGAGTTGTTCCTGCAGGGCCCCCTGTCCGTGGTGGTCACCTATGGGGGGGACCCCATCCCCAAGAGCCCCTTCCCTGTGACTGTGGCCCCACCCCTGCAGCTGGGCAAGGTCAAGGTCCAGGGGCTCAACAGCAGTGAGTGGTGGCACTAGGGGAATAGGGGGAGGGGACTGAGGGAGGGGAGCACCCTGCATGTGGTGTACAGTGGGGGTGGGCCCTGGCAGAGATTGAGCATTGGGAGCACCCTGGGGGAAGAGACCCTGGAGGGGACACCAGGGTGAGGGGATCAGCCTGGGGGGGGCCACTCTGAATGTGGGGGCACTCTGGAGGAGAGCACCCCTGAGTGTGGGGTTCAGCATGGGGTGAAGGCACATGAGGGCACAGACACTGAGTGTAGAGGTACCTGGGTGGGATATACAGACCCTGGTTATGGGGTGCAGCTTGGACATGGGGGGCCCCAAGGGTGGGTTGGGGGCACCCTAGTAGGAGAGGTTTGGGACCACCTGTGCATGGGAACAACCAGGATGTGAGAGACAGACATGGGTGGGGGCATGGGGGTACACACACCCTGTGGGGAGACAATACCATTGATATGGGGGACACTCTTGGATGGAGGTGACACACCCTGGGACAAACACACAAACACGCCCCTTGCATCTGATCTGGGGGACACATCTGGGTGTGGGGTTCTCCATGGGTCTGGGGGCACCCCAGGGTGCGGGGTGCCCCTCTGACCCCCCACTCCCCTGCAGAGGCGGAGGTGGGGCAGGTGCAGGAGTTCCAGGTGGAGGCACAGGGCGCAGGGGGCCAGGGGCAACTGGAGGTGAAGGTAACGGGCCCCTCGCGGCGCCCCGTGCCCTGCACAGTGGGGCCTGCGCCCCCCGGGGGCCCCCATCCCGTCACCTTCACGCCTCCCGAGGAGGGGCCCCACCGTGTCGAGGTCACCTACGATGGGCACCCGGTTCCGGGCAGCCCCTTCCCTGTGGAGGCTCTGCTGCCCCCTGACCCCTCCAAGGTGAGCATGGCACATGCATGTGCAACACAGGTGTGTGTGTCCCAACCACTGTGTGTCCCTCTGACCTCCTGACCCCTAGGTGCCACTCACAAGCCCCACATGTGCCTTTGCCCCCATGACCCCTGCATGTGCCCCCTGACCCCCACATGTTCCTGTGTGAGCAGGTGGTGGCCTCGGGGCTGGGGCTGCAGGGCAGTCACATGGAGGTCCACTGACCTCCACCTGTCCTCGTGTCCCCCCTTGCCTCCCACATGTCCCTCTATCCCCCTGACCCCTACTTGTCCCTGTGTTCCTCTTGACCGCCACCTGTCCCTATGTTTCCCCTGACCCCCATATGTCCCTGTCCTGCAGGTGGTGGCCTCGGGGCCAGGGCTGAAGGGCGGCTGTGTTGGGGTCCCAGCACCCTTCTCCATTGCCACGCAGGGTGCGGGCAGTGGGGGGCTGGGGCTGACAGTGGAGGGGCCCTGCGAGGCCAAGATTGAGTGCCAAGACAACGGGGATGGCTCTTGCGCTGTGTCCTACCTGCCCACGGCACCCGGAGAGTACCACATCAACATCCTCTTTGCCGGGCGCCACATCCCTGGCAGCCCCTTCACAGCTGCGGTCACGGCACCCTTCGACCCTGCCAAAGTGACAGCGTCGGGGCCGGGGCTGGAGCGTGGCCGTGCGGGTGAGGTGGCTGCCTTCTCCGTGGACTGCTCACAGGCCGGCGAGGCCGAGCTCACCATCGAGATCCGCTCTGAGGCCGGCGCCAAGGCCGAGGTGCTGGTGCAGAACAACCGTGATGGCACCTATGCCATCACCTACACTCCGGCCTGTGCTGGCGCCTACACCATCACCATCAACTATGGCGGCCTCCCCGTCCCCAACTGCCCCGTGCGCGTCACTGTTGACCCAGCCATCGACACTAGCAGCGTGAAGGTCTACGGCAAAGGCGTGGAGCCGCGAGGTGAGGGAGTGGCTGTGCAGGGGCTGCTCACTGTGGCACCTCCTTCCCTTGGGTGGGGATCTCCTTCTCCCCAAGGTCATCCCATCTCTGTGGGCATCTCTTCCTCCTGAGTATCCCCATGGACACCACCACAGGCATCTCCCCTCTATGAGCGTCTCCATGGGCACCCCATTCCTGTGGGTATCCTTTCTCCATGGACATCCCTACTCACAGGCATTCCAACCCCATGGGCATCCCCTCCCCATGGGCACCCCATGGACAGCCCTTCTCATGTGGGGAGTCTCTGGGCACCCCATGGACATCCCTCCATGGGCACCTCCCCCTTGTATGGACAAACCTGTGGCCATGGACACTCCCATGGTCACCAACATCTCCTCCCCACAGGTATCCCCTCTAATGGGAGCTCTCCTGGGCACCCTACAGGCATCTCTCCTCCCCCTGTTCCCCTTGCCCACGCCACTACTCGGGTCCCTGTGGTTATCCTCCCATTCATGGGGGGAAGTTTTAGGTGCGCAGGGGGTGTGGAGTGGGACCCCAAGGTTGTGCCACTTCCCCCTTGAAGCCCCTGTGTGTGGCAAGGGGGCCATGGGCTCTCAGAGGGTGCTGTAAAGGACCACTAGGTGAGCTCTGGGCCCCCTTGACCCTCCTGTACCCCTCAGGGGTGCTGCGGGAGGTGGGCACCGAGTTCACCGTGGACGCACGGGCACTGGCCCCCACCGGGGGGCCCCACATCCGGGCACGAGTGCTGAACCCCTCAGGAACTCCCATCGACACCTTCGTCACTGACCTTGGCGATGGCACCTACCGTGTGGAGTACACCCCCTTCGAGGAGGGTGAGGGACCCCCACAGCCCCCCTGGGAACCCCAACACCCCCGGGGATCCCCAGACCCCCTTGGAGAACACAGACACCCCCAGGGAACTCCCAAACTCCTAGGGACCCCCACAGCCCCCCTGGGAACCCCAACACCCCCGGGGATCCCCAGACCCCCTTGGAGAACACAGACACCCCCAGGGAACTCCCAAACTCCTAGGGACCCCCACCCCCGGGGGAACACCAACACACCCTGGGAACCTCCAGGGACTGTGAGCTTTCCCAAGGACTCTGCTCCCACACTGGACTCCAATGCCTCCCTGGGACCCCAAGTCCTGGCCAGGCATCTTCCATTACTCATGAGGGACCCTCAGAGAGGGGCCTTCCCATACCACATCCAAGTGGGAACCCCCTTCAATTGCCCCTGGATTCCCAGAACCAGGAACCCTCAAGCCCCCTGAGATACCCCTAAATCCCAACCAGGGACTCCCAGCCTCCCCCCAAAACCTTATCCAGGGATCCCCAAAGCCCCCGGGACCTTCCAAACCCCACCCAGAGACCCCCAAAATCCCTTGAGAATCCCCACCCCACCCCCCAGAGACCTCTTGTGCCCCCTCCATGGGCAGTGTGCGATGGTGTCCCTGTCACAGGGCTGCACCTGGTGGAGGTGACATATGATGACGTGGCAGTCCCCAAGAGCCCGTTCCGTGTGGGGGTGGCCGAGGGCTGCGACCCCACACGCGTTCGGGCGCATGGCCCTGGCCTGGAGGGTGGCCTGGTGGGCACAGCCAACCACTTCACTGTGGAGACCAGGTGGGCACTGACCCCCAACCACAACCCAACCCTGCTCCCCAAAGTTCACCGACCCCTGCCTTCCAAATCCCCTGCCCCAGCCCTATTCCACACCCACCGACCCCTAAAGTTGTCCATGTTGGGGGGTTTGGGTTGGGCATAGGCACCTGCTTCAATGTGGAGACCAGGTGGGCACCAACCCTGAGTCCCTCCATTCTCACCTTGCCACCGCCCCACACCCACGATTCCCCCCCCCCAGAGATGTCACCTCCATCCCAAGCCACCATCTCACCCTCTCCATCCCCTGCCGTGGAGGTGTCCTCTATCCTCTTACACCTGTGCCCTTCATGTGCGTGTCCCACCTCTATCCCATGTCACCAACCCGCCACCTCCATCCTGTGCCACCACTCTGGGATCTCCATGTTCTGCCACAGAGGTCCCACATCCATCCTCTTGCATCATCTACCACCTGTCATTTCCCATGGATGTACCACCTCCACCCCACATCACCAAACAGGAATCTCCATCCCCTGCCATGAAAGTGCCCCCTCCATCCCATGTCACCAGCATGGCATCTCTGTTCCCTTGCCATGGAGGTGCCACCTCTGCCAAGGAGGTGGCACCTCCCTCCTCTTGCCATGGTGGTGGCACCTCCATCTCCCCACCACGGCTGTTGTTCCCCCTGGCATTGCCATGCCTGTGTCACCTCTCTGAGTGGTGGCATGTCCTCAGGGGCGCGGGCACCGGGGGGCTGGGCCTGGCCATCGAGGGTCCCTCAGAGGCAAAGATGTCCTGCAAGGACAACAAGGATGGGAGCTGCGCAGTGGAGTATGTCCCCTTCACGCCTGGTGACTACGATGTCAACATCACCTTCGGCGGCCACCCCATTCCCGGTGCGAGGGGACACAGGGGTGGGGGTCGGGGGAGAGGTGTCCTGGCTGTCATCTGTTGGTCACAGGGCTTCACTGTGGTTGCAGTGAAGGGGCCATGGTGGCCCCACGGCCAAGTTATCCCCTGTCTATGCTGTCCCCATGGCTGTGGCTTTGGTACCCCCATGGCCACACTGACCCATGGCCACATGGACCCTATGTGGAGCCTTTGCCCAAACTGTTTCCATGGGTATGCTGTCATTGTTCTCATGCTGACTGTATGGACATGTTGACCCCATGACCATGGTGACCCCACACTGTGCTCATGCCCATGTTGAGCCTGTTCCCACACTGACCCCTTGGCCATGCAGTCACTGGGCCAACACTGACTGATGGTCATGTTGTTCTCATGGGTCTCATTGACTACATGGCCATGTTGACCTCATGGTCATGTTGTCCCCGTGCCCATTTTGAACCCATAGCCATATTGACCCTACAGATATGTTCACCCCATGGCCTCATTAACCTTATGAGCACACTGGCCCCACACAGTGCCCGTGCACATGATGGACACACCAACTCTATGGCCATGCTGTCCCTGTGCCCACGTTAACCTCATGGCCGGTTGACCTTGTCCTCATGCTGACCCCATCCCCACACTGACCCCATTCTCACACTGATCCCATGCTCACATTGGCAGTGGCCACACTACCCCCATCCCCACCCTACCCTGCCCCATGCTGCCTCTCTCATGCACTGACCCCCTTCTCCACACAGGGAGCCCATTCCGGGTGCGAGTGCGGGATGCTGTGGACGCCTCAAAAGTGACGTGCTCAGGGCCAGGGCTGGGCCCCAGTGTCCGTGCACGGCTGCCCCAGAGCTTCACTGTGGATGTCAGTGCCGCGGGACGTGCAGCCCTTGAGGTGACGCTGCTTGGGCCCACTGGTATGTGGAGATATGGGGGGCAGGGAGGGCCCATGTCTCGTGGGATGTCCTGGCCTTTGGGGTATCCTACCTCATAAATGTCCTACTCCATAGGGTGTCCTCCCCCTTGGATCCCATGGTGTATAGAGTCCTGCTTCATGGGTTGTCCAGCGCTATGGATGCCCCATTCCATAGGGTGTCCTGCCTCATGGTGTCCCCTGTTATATAGGATTTCCTACCTATGGATATCCTGCTCCATAGGTTGTCCTACCCCATAGGACGTCCTGCCCCATGGATGCCCTTCTTCATAGGGTGTCCAACTCCATGGGGTGCCCTCCCCATGGATACTCAGATCCACAGGATGTCCTGCTCCATGGAGTTCCCTGCCCAGGGAGGTTCTGCCCTACATGCTGCTCTATACCCCTCATGTCCTCCTGTCCCACATGTCCCCCTGCCTCACATGTCCCCACCCCACATGTCCCACTGCCCCACAGGGCTGCCGGAGCCAGTGGAGATCCGAGACAATGGTGATGGCACCCACAAGGTCACCTACACCCCAGCCACTGACGGGCCCTATACCGTGTCTGTCAAGTACGGGGGGCAAGAGGTGCCACGCAGGTGAGACCCCACCTCTGGTGGGCAGAGGGGGGACACAGGATCCCCACACAGCCTGGAGATCCCAACACCCTCCTGACTCTCTGCTTCCCTCAGCCCTTTCAAAGTGACGGCGCTGCCCACCCATGATGCCAGCAAGGTGCGGGCAAGTGGCCCCGGGCTGAGTGCGGGAGGGATCCCTGCCAGCCTCCCAGTCGAATTCACCATTGACGCCCGCGACGCTGGCGAGGGACTGCTCACGGTGCAGATTCTGGTCAGTGTGTGAGGGGGAAACATGGGGGAGCATGGGGGTTGTGTGGGACACATTGAAGAGGGATGAAGGGCTGCTCACAGTCCAGATCCTGGTCAGTGCAGGGGGGAGTCATGGGGTGTTGAGCCCCACATGGTGCCTTTTCCCCCACATCCCGGGGTGCTGAGCCCCACAGGGGGCCCCCAGCACAGGGCCCTGATGGGAGTTTCCTGCAGGACCCCGAGGGGCAGCCCAAAAAGGCATCAATCCGGGACAACGGGGACGGCACCTACACAGTGTCCTATGTGCCTGATGTGCCAGGGCGCTACACCAGCACCGTCAAGTATGGAGGCGACGAGATCCCTGCATCGCCCTTCCGTGTTCTCGCTGTGCCCGCTGGCGATGCCAGCAAGTGCCTCGTCACAGGTGAGGCTGGCCCACAGTGTCCTTATGCTGACCTATGTCATCCCCTTGCTGGCCCATGGCATCCCCTTGCTGACCCAAGGCATCCCCTCACTGCCCCACGATGTCCCCTTGCTGCCCCACTGCATCCCTCCCTGCCCCACAGTGTCCCTGCTGCCCCATGGCATCCCCTCCTGCCCCACAAAATCCACATGCTGACCCACAGTGTCCCCTTGCTGTCCCACAGCACCCACCCCAGACACCCCTGTCTTACCTCCCACCATCCTATGGCTGCCCCGCAGCACACCCATCTGCCCCACTGCTGCCCCTCGGCACCCCTCCCACCATCCCCAGACCCACCCGATGGCGCAGTGGGGATGAGTAGGTGCCCCCAGGACAGGATGTGCCGGCCCCCCCCCGGAGCCCCCGGCCCC
>VWPU01019940.1:0-11918 GCA_013398955.1 Callaeas wilsoni
GAGGGACGCGGCCCCGCATCCCTGAGGGCCTGTCCTACAGAGCCCTCACAAGGCTTCATTCCCATCTATATTTCAGATTAGAAGTATGTTCAGAGAGCAGTGTCCGAACAGAAGCATCTCCTCCTCCTCCAGGGCTGATGCAATCACATACACACCTGGAGTCCCCACCTCCAGGGCACAGGTAAGCAGCATCAGTCTTTCCCAGGTATTTATAGGAATCATTAAAAACAGAGTATGTTCCATACACTGCTGAACTGAGCTCGTTTTGCCTGCTAAGGTGGAAAATTAGGTAGCTGAAAACTAAAACATAGGAAAAAAAAACCCAATTTGTCTTGGGTCTCCCTCCCTGAATGAGGCTGAGTGACCAACTTACACCTCCACATGCCCAAAAACCTTCACCCACAGTTTTAAGAGCCCATTTCTATGCTGAGGCAAATGCCAAACTCCTCAGCTGGAGCAGGAGGCCCCAGAGAAAGAAAGCTCATTGCATGCAAGCTATTCACCCAAATTTCAGCAGTATCTGGTAGTGTTTATGTTCTCATTAACAAACCTTTCCAAAACTGTTGTCATGACATTTCTTTTGTCTATATACTACATATACACAAACAAGTCAAAAATTGATTATTTAGTAGGTTGAGTCTCCAACAACACACCACAAAGGTTTTTATCTGGTGTGTTCTATGTCTGCTTGAAGTTTAACTCTCCTCCCACCATATTTGCTTTATTTTAAACTAACAAGCAAACCAACCCCACAACTTTTCAGGCAGAATTCTACATTAGAAACAACATTTATCCAACCTTAGAAGATGAACTCTGACTGCTCTCACTCACCCACAGATAAAGGTAAGTTAACAGCAGCTTTACAATAAAAAAATCAAAATTTTATTTGCTCTCTCCATTAAGCAATTTCCATCCACATGCACCTTGTGTTCTACAGTAATGCAGCATAACCTGAGTTGGTCACAGGTTTGGATCTTAAGACTAGAGGGAAGTTCAAAATAAAGTCCTAGAAAAATAACAAAATTATTTTTCCAAGACACATGAATTAACTAGAGAAACAACCACTCAATTCAGCACAGAACACAAATATTCACATAGAAACAAAAAGCTTCCACTATGCCAGGGAATAGGAACATAGTGAACAAAACTTCATTTGCTTTACCTATACTACACGTTAAATTAAATCTTTGCCTTTCACAGAGGTCATATATTTCTCTAATGTGGAATCAACACCATTTTGTTTTGAAAGAGGATCATTCCACAGAAAGAGGAGCAGAATACAGAAAGTCTTTTGTAATTTGCTGCCATCTGGCAGCAGTGAAGCGCAAGACCAGTAAGAAATAGATTTACAGTAGCAGTTTATTACACTTGAAAGCCACACAAGCCTTGAAAACGGAGCTTATCCTGGTTCTGATGACACTTTGCTACCTGCAGATTCCAGCACAGGCAACAACACCACTTATTATCACTACAATCTTCAATATTTCATTTATTTGTTATAATATCTTGACAGTCTTTCCTTAGACAAGTCCAACTTTCTCCTTATTTTATGACAAGTAGCAGAAAACTCCAGAAGATGATACTGTGAAACATTTAATATTTTGCTGCTTAAGTAATTAATATTAGAAACCAAAGGTTATTCAAACACACTAATTAGCAAGAGAGCTTTAGCACACACACTACCAAGAAATGCAGGCAGCCTGCACGGAGCTCTGAATTTCCCTCCCACTTCCAGCAGTTTATTCCAGAGTGGTGGTATTGGCCTAAGGAAAACCAGTTGGCTGCACTTCCCAAAGCTACAGCCAGTTGTAAGGATAACAACACATTTCACCACCAGGCCCTCTGCCCCTCCTCTGGGCATAAAGCCTCTAAAAACTCACAGTATTCACTCCAAGCGCAGTAAAACTTTCCAACAACACTGGTTTTTAGCCATGGCCTAAAAAATAGTAAAAATTGTTGTTACTGGAAAACACCAAAACCCAACAACAGTGCCCTTGCAGCTGAACACCAGGGAACAGCCCAAAGGGGGCTTTGCGAGGAGCGACATTGGCACATCAGTGACAAAAGTCCCACAGTACCTGGGCAGGCAGAGCCAGGGCTGCCAGCACAGTCCCTCCAGGAGCAGAGGCTGGGCTGGAACCACAGCTTCAACACAGAGGAAAAACCAGGACCAAACACACCTACAATTTAAAGGCAAGAGCTCTGCTCAGCCCTCAGCTTAAGTAGAGCTCCTGCACCAAAGAGCAGAGGGGGTGTGGGTGGGTCCCAGGTGAGGCTTGTTGGGAGGGTCAGACCTATTGGTGCCCTTGACTCTGGCCACTACCAATAAAAAGCAATTTGATTAAAGAATCTCGGTTACTTTTGGGTTGGTCATTTGAAAGTTGTTGCTTTGTTATTTATGCTATTTGTTCATCTCTGGCACAGAATAGTTGGAAAACCATTAAAACCTTTCTTTCTTTACTGGCTGCTCCTGCTATCTCTCTGTGTGGCTGTCACCTCACACCACTGCACGCACTTGATGTTTCCCACTCCCAAAATGCCTGCCTTTGGCATTCACATGGATACCCCATCAGGCACATAACCTCCCACCTTGCTGTTTTGATTCATCCTTCACCTTGTAACTACACTGCTATTTTTCTGCACCATTTTTGGGTAACCTGGCTCCTCCTCAAACCTGCTGCCATTGCATTTCTCTCTTCTGCTACCTTTTATCATAAAAATTTCTTGATGTATCTTTAGCTGTGCAATTCTGTTTATCTGAACCAAACTCTAGACCTGATTCACTTGCAAACTGTCCCCAGAGTGTTTCCCAAAGGACACAGAAGCCTCCAGATAAAAGAACTTACTGCTTCTGTTGCCAGGTTATTGCTGTTACCTAGGGAGCATAGGGGAAGAAGGTTGGAAACCATGTAAGGTTAGTTTGACCTTTACAGCATTTTTTCCCCTTATTTTCTGTAAATTGTAATGCACATCAGATTTTATTTTTCTATCCTTTGAGATAATGCACTGCTGTTCCTTTATGTTTTCTTCTTCAGGCAAAATTATAAACTTCTAATATTTTTCACTAGTCTTCCTCTTTTTTTCAGTCCCATATAATGTTTTCTTCTCCTAAATTGCATTTACTCTTCATTTTGAATGAAAATCAATGGGATTGCTACCTCTACTTCAAAGCTGTACAAGCTTCTTCAGGGTCTTTTATGCAGTCCTTATTTACATAATATCTAAATATACTGAAACCTTTTGGAGGGCTCGATCTCCCAGTTTTTCTTCTTTACTGGCTATCAGGAACTTTCTTCTTTTTAGCACTACAGATTATATTTGGAAGTCTGAAGGGCAAGACAGGCGCAAAGGGGGATTCTTCAAGAGCTTTATTCTGGTGGTTGAGTGATTAATGACTTTATAGATGAATCCGCACTGTGCCCATAGCACAGGGAGGTGACCTGGTTACAACACTTGTCTCCTGATCCATTTCTATTCCAGGATCCAAATCCAGGGACGTGATCTGTGTGGGAGGAACCCCCCACCTGTGCAGCAGCCCCTTGAGCAAGGAGAGTGTTGTGCAGGGTACGAGTGACGCCCACACAGATCAGATTTCAGGACCGCAGCCAAACTTTGTGTGGATGGGACCTAAATTTGTCCCTCGTGCTCCAAAATCTCAGGCTGCTTACATAAGGTAACACGAGTGACACAAAATTGTGAGCCTGTTATTTTCCTCTGGCTAGACTATGTGGTGTAGATTTTGTGTTATTTTTTGTTTTATTTTTGTGTTATATCCTGATTCGGTAGGGCATGAAGACCTATCTACTGTTTCTCTGAAAGGAGCTTTTATTTTTTAAGTTAGGCAATAAACCTCTAAACCTCCACCAATAAAACCACATGAAAACAAAGTTCATTTTTTTCACTCTAAATTAAGCTTTTTAAAGTATTTTCACTGATATATAAACAAAAGAAAGAATCTTCAGGTGAATCATTCCTAGCTGGTAGTGGTGAAATTTTCATCTGAAATCACAGTAAGGGACTAAACCACTGGGTAAATATAAATACTTGCTATGACGAAATCAGCCTTGGAAACTTGCATCATCACTGCAAAGTTCTCTTAAACCACAAAGTGTTGGGAATTAAAACATGAACACATGAACCGATGTGTCCTATGGCAAAAAAAACCACACCTCAAACAAAAATGTGACGGATAAAGTTAAACCATTCAGTAACAAAGTTAAACTGTTCAGTACTACAGGAATTAGGTGGAATTTGGGGTTAAGTCTGTCAGTCCTCTGCTGGCATGAAGGGTCAAGTCAGTCTTGGCTTGATGACTAAATCCAAGCACAAACCCACCTACTATAATGCCTACATTTAAATTGTTTTGATGGGAAAGCAGATTGATCCAACACTTGATTTATGAAATATCCATTCACAGGAAACTCATTAACATTTGAGGAAAACATTGAGATTCTGCTGTTATGTTTTCTCTTCCTGCACATGCTGAGGAGGAGGAGATGTGGTCATTTAAGGCAGTAAGTTTTTTATTCCCATTGAAACATAGGAAATTTAAGCATCACCCTTCCCACGGCTGCCAGAACAATGCTGTCAAATTTGGGGAGGATTCAGGGCTCTACAAAAGACCTAAGAACACACAAAAGAGCGTGGGTTGCTAAAGGAATGATTTCTCAGGGAGGTGGGTTGACAGCATTACATTTTGCAGCTCTGTGAAACTATTTGATTCATTCTCCTTAAATGCATTAGACCTTTATTTCTTCTCAAAAGCAACAAAGAGAATATAGTGAGTATTTCAGAATCTTACCCTATATTAGTGCATCATTAGTGCATGGCCTGTGCCATCAGGGAAAGTCTCACCAAATTGATTACTGCTTCACTGCTTGGAATTGGATAACTCCTGGTTTTCATTCTCCAAGTTTGAACATGTGGCCAGCTCTCATCAAAAGTATGATTCATTTACTTGTGACAAATTTGGTGAAAGTCAGCATCTGGGTGAAGAAATATGCTCTCTTACCCATGAAAGGAGGGATGCTGTCAGACCCAAACTTTCATCCATTTTTGTACTACCTTGATGGCACCTTCCCCCCATCCAACCTAGCAGAAACTTTAGTGGTTCTGATAAAACAGGAAGAATCAGCATGATTTTTGTGGACCACACAGGACTGTATAATCATAGATGGCAAAGAGGCCTTGTTATTTCTCACACGGAAGAACTCGGGGCACTAAAAAAATTCCCAGAACAAAAGTTAACAACGATCAAAAGGGAAAAACTTTCCACACTGTGCATGAATCAGAAATTATGGCTGCAGAACATGATGCCAGAACATAATGAGCTTAAAAAGCAGATGATGAGGGGATGAAAAACCCATTTAGCACTATTAAACAGAATGAAATAGCCTGTGACTCAGGATGTCTGCCTGTGAACTAAGAAAATGGAGAATATGCAGGGGGGAAGTAAGATCGTATGCACGCCCAGTTCTTAGTCTTTAGTTCTGAGTTTTAGCCTTGTCACAGGAAAATGTTCTTGCACATTTCCGCAGCAAAGACTGAGGCCAGTCTGAAAGAAACTGAAAGCTTTCCTGAAAAAAATAAACTTTTGCAGGGGCCACAGAGAGAAAAAGGCACGGAGCCTGGGAATCTAGTGAGAAAATAGGACTACCTAAGTGAAAATCGAACTTCAAAAGAATCACAGTGAGGGCACCTGAAGGAGATACTCTGCGAAGTAACTCTGATGGTACCAGCTGCTCCCTGAAAAGCCCCTGGAGAGCTGGTGGACACCATCCCTTGCTCTGTGCAGTGCAGGATCGGGTCGGGTGCCCTGGGCTGCTGGCCCTGGCTGGCAGGGTTGTCTGTGGCTACGCTCAGGGTGCTGCAGCTGCTGTGATGTAGAGGGGCTGTGCACGTCCAGCTGTTGGGTGCTCTGAACTTGGTAACACCTCTGGCGCCCCTGACACCACCCCAAATTCCCTTTGCTCCCGACTTCCCGTCTCAAAACTCCCTGCTTTTCAGAGGTCCTAATTTGCCGGGGATATTTGGGGATAACCACAGTGACTCTGGTCCAGTTTCTTTTAATTTCAGAGCCTGTCAAGCCTCCTGCTAATACCATTCCAGATGCTGATGGCTCTATCTTTCCCAGGCGAAGGAGGCTGGAATCTCCAAGGACAACCATTTTTCCAGCCATGCCTTTGGGTAAGCAGATTAATTCAGAGCATGGCTACAGGATTTGAGCAGGCATTTGGCAAAGCCAAGAAAGCATGAATCAGGTTCTGTATCCATCCATTGCAATGCTAGTGAAAAAGAAAACACATGGGCGTTGTAGATAGTGGTATCACAGCCACAGTGAACGCCCACCGGATTGTCCTGCAGAGCCCTCTCTGGAGATTACAAGCTGTCTTTTTCCTGCTCTTTTTGTTCAAGGCAGATTCTGTTTGTCACTTGAATTTTCTAAACCTCCTGAGCTCTTTCACCCAGTTCTCAGTGCTTTGCCCAGCAGAAGGGCAGCTGCTGGATTTGTACTAAGCAAGGCTCAGTTTTCCCCTGGGCTTGGCCTCGAAGTAACAGCACACAAATGTGGCAAAAGCAACTTTTTCCTCTCCCTGGCATATCCCTGAATTTACAGGCCTCCTGTGCTCTTTAATTGGAACATTCCTTCTGTCCTAAACAGCCTTTCTGACAGTTATATTTCCAAGGTTGTAAGGAAGTGTTAATTTACAGTCATTGTTTCACTTTGAACTCTTCTTAATGGGATACCTGGGACAATAATAAACCAATTTACAATTCCTTGAATCCTGGTGTTAGTCAGCAGGCCCAGCACTGCCATAATCATGCCCCTGACATAATTACACTTATTATCCCCATGTTACCAGGGCATAGACATAAACAACATGCCAGGTTAGACCAAATGAACACCAGAGAACTCCGAGTTTGTTCCATGTGATCCTCCCCAAGGTTTGTTAATCTGCTGGGTGTCTCCCCAACACCCTGTGAGAGAAGCTGCTGCTTTAGAAACATGCCAAAAAGTCTCCCATGCAGATTCCATGCACAAAACCACGCAGCCAGGAGCAAAGGAGAGATAATTCTTTAGCAGGAGAGAAAGGATTGGTTGCTTAAGGGAGTATTTAAGTGAGCTTGCTTCTCCTCCAGAATTCATAAATATTTAAATACTTCTGATCCACATGTCCAAACAGTGAACACAGAATCCACCCACAGAATTAAAGCCCGAACAACCGCTTGAGCTATGGCCATGATAAACACAATTATTTGTGCTGAATGCTGCTTGAAACAAGACCAAAAACCTGAGCTAAGATTTTTGGTTGTTATTTGATTTATCCTGGGTTGGGAAAGTAGACCTTTTTAAAATTTTATTTTTGAATGGACATTGCCAATTTTTCATCTTGACAAGGAATAGACAAACCAGATAAAGCTGCAACAGATGCATTTTGCCACTTAAAAACAGTAAATATGATCAGCTACGCAGGCACTTGGGGTAAGGTGTGTCACAATCCTCTCTGGCAAACACAGGGCAGCTGCACGAGACGCCCAAGTCCATAATGAGCAGTTTCTGTGTGAGTGACTGCAGGCTGCCAAGGGACTACGTTGCCCTGATTTCCTAGAACAGCAGAATCCCTAGGAATGACCTTTGCAAGCTCACTGTCATCACATGCTCCTCTGGGGCTGGTTTCTGTTTGGCAAGAGAGTGAGACACAAAAATACATCTCAGTGGCTCAAGAGGAACCGAAAAAAAACCCCTAATGTCTCTTTCCCCGATGTTGGCTGCATTTCTGTCATGTCCAAGGAATTATTATTTATTTCAAATAGCTGTGAGTAATTTGGAAAGAATCTCTTACAAAGAGGCTCAAGTCTATTGCTTTTTCTCCCCGCAGGCACAATAGTTTCCAGGGATATCTTTGGGAGTTTCAGACATGTAGAGGAAACAGCCTGTCACAGGCAGAATCTCTGCTGTGGATTTGGGACAATTATGCTTTCCAAATCTTAGGCAATAAGGCACCAGAAGAGAACAAATCCAGGGAGTGGAGAGGAAAAACCACTTTTGCTATAAATTAATTTGTTTCACCAAGGAGAATTGAAGTCCTGTTCTTGTACAAACAAAGACTGTCCATTGTAAGCACAGTTACCCACTAAGTTCAGTTGGAAAAGAGCAGAGGCCAAACAATATCTTGTGAATGGATATAACTGAGGATGGATTTAACTCTCATCAACAGAACCAGTGGGAATGTAAAGTGAAGGATAACAATGCTGCACGTTTAGTCAGCCTTGCCTGTGTAGTAAAGATTTACAAATTATACAGATGCTCATCGTAACACTTTAACCCCTTCACAAGGGCCTCTTATTTCTGCTCAACAGAAACGTTCCACTTGCATTAGAACACACAGATCCAAAAAGGCATTGCAGAAAAAGAACAATATTCAGTGTATGTGCTGTAGGTGACACTGAAGCCGCCTCCCCATCCAACTTGAAACATGTCATGGAGTATTTAGACAGCCTTATTTTAGGGACCTAAAATTAGTTCCTCTGAATCACACTTTAGAAGAACCTATTTTTGTCCCATACTACACAGGAAACTTTAAGTTCCTCATTCAGATGCTGTAATTACTCTTGCCCTCATCCCCCAAATAGACAAATTCTCTGTAAAATAGAAGTTTATGTGACAGGGATGTTTCTGAGTTGCCTCTTTGGCACCTTTCAGCACCAGTTTCAGATGGCTGCCCGGTTTAGAAACATGGGGCTGAGGGAAAGTCTGAGGATCCCCATGAAAAACCAGCTATTCCTCTTTATTTCTGGAGTGGGGCTTTGTGAGATATGGGAGGTCATAGACCAGGACAGGTATGATACATGTAATATGAAGCTCCTGTTGGATTGGCTATTCTTCTGCAAACTATAAAATCATAGAATGGTTTAGGTTGGAAAGGAGCTTAAAGCCCATCCAGTTCCACCCCCTGCCGTGGGCAGGGACACCTTCCACTATCCCAGGTTGCTCCAAGCCCTGGCCAGCCTGGCCTTGGACACTTCCAGGGATGGAGCAGCCACAGCTTCCTTATGCCAGGGCTTCCCCATCCTCACAAAGGAGGATTTCTTGTGTATATCTAATCTAAACCTATTCTCTTTCTGTTCAAAGCCATTCCCCCTTGTCCTGTCACTTCAGGTCCTTGTGAAATGTCCCTCTCCATCTTTTTTTGTGGCTCCCTTCAGGTACTGGAAGGGCCTCAAGTACTGAAAAATAGATAGAAATCTGTCACTCAAAAATTATCCAACTTTTAACTTGGGTGGAAAAGGACAGATGGGTCATGAAGGAAAACATCTGTGCTAAGCAGTCACTGGAGAGCTGAGGCAGCAGGAAGCAAGGTTAAGGCTCACTGACAAGATTCCCAAATCCTTGTGACAGTGCTGGTGCTGGCTGCCCTCGGGCATCGCCTAACGAGGGAACACGTGAACGACCCCCAGGGTGACCCACGCCACTGTCAGCGCTCAGAGTTCCTCATGAATGGGAAGATGGTGTTTTTTTCACAACTCCGCCACTCGGATTCCTCAATTCTCAGGATGCAATGCCAAAACCAACAGGTGGCTGCCATATTTGGGTTGCTGGCAATTCATATTCCTCCTACTTAATAAGAGAGGAAGAAGCCGTTGATATGAAGTGGCACAGACGGGTCCTGTGTTATGAAAGCCCCGTCCTTCATCATCTGACTTGGGAACCAAATGTGCTCTCACACACTGCTGCAGCCAAAACATATTGCAAACTTGAACAACACATTTATTTTTGACTCACTTGGCAAAATGTGTCTTTTTTTTTTCCCTTTTTAAAGAGCAGAACGGTGGCATAGCAGGGAGGGGAAAGGATTAGGGGTTTTTTAATAATTACTAAATGTAATTAGTAAATGAATCAATATGCAGAAAATACATTCAAAATGCAAGTACTACAGGTATGCTTACTACTGTAATTATGAATGGAGCAGGAATCTCCTCTGCTGAAAACAGGAATGGAGGAGATCAGGTGAGTCAGCAGGATGGCTGTCAGAGGTGCTGATGGCATAACTTGGCAAGTTTTTCCCCAAAAGGTGAGTGTTTAATCCTGGTGGAAGGTGTTCATGTGCCTGAGGCCACAGCTGAGAAGGCAGCTTGTTGGCTCAGACAAAGCAGGCTCCCTGAGGTCAGAGGTGTTCATTCTCATGCCAAATACTCCAAAACACCTGAAAAATCAAGGCTCAGTTTTAACTTGGGTTAGAAAGGGCAGGAGTACTTTTTTATAACATGGCTACGAAGCAACAGAACGCAGCTGTGAAGCTCCTGATGTATCTGCCAACTGCAATTTCAGAAAACTGGGGTGGAATTTTTTTTTTCTCCTCTCCAAGTCCAAACAAACTCTGCATGCTTCAAATTTGACACTTTCCCACATTGGAAATGTCTGAACAAGTCACCATTGTGATTATCAAGAATTGCCTCAAAGTGACAGAAAATAAGTAATTTTAGACTTTCCAGTTTCAAGGCACACATATTTTCACTTATCCTTTTCACTAACCATAGATACTGGGTTTTTATTACAGCTTTTGGGCCAATTTATTACCCTTGACTGAACTGGTGATAAAACTATTAATTTCATATTGTTCATTCCTGTTTTCACCAGGAAAATACTAAACCAAGATTTACTTTATCCTCACAGAAATCTGACCATGATCAAGTTTCATTTTTAATTCAAGCCAGAAAGGGTAGAGATTCATCTATGAATTGTTTTGCCTCATGCAGATATGAGGCAACACAACTGTAAAGTCCCTGTGAAAGATGGCAACAATTTTAGTGAAGTCCAGCTATTTTGTAATCATGCAAAAGTTGACAGCTGTAATCTATGAGATCACCTGATACAAAATCTTCTAGGAATGGAAGGGTCTTTCAGAAAGATGGGACAGTAAACAAAATCCTGGTGCTCCCTTTATTAAAAATTATAGTTCTAGGAAGGTGAAGAAAGTAGATGACATAAGTGTACTCCTCAGGAAGATGCCACGATGCCTTTGCCTGTTATACTGAGGTTTTCTGTGGCATTTCTCTCCCTATCGTGTTCCACAATTTAGTTAGCATTTTTTTTTAAAATTTTAAGCAGAGCTAGTTTGAGCATAAAGATCAGAAAACAGGATTTGCCCTTGTCAGTAGCTCTAAATCTAATCAGTTTGCAGCTGTTGTATGGCCGCGATGTAATTCTTGAGGGGAAATTCAATTATATTAGGACAGCTGGAGATAACAGCTATCAGTGCTGTTATCACATATCCCTCAGCAGTTTATCCCACACCCACGGCCCGCGGGCGAGCTCTGCGCTCCTGACTAGCGTTATTATTTCAAATAAGCCTCTTAGGGAGCCGCGCAATCTGCTATCAAACTCCGGGGCTAATTACAGCACCACCGAATCAATTAGGCTGGCAAAGACCTCGGAGACGATCATCGAGTCCAGCCTAGGGCCCGACACCTCCGTGTCAGCCAGACCGCGGCACTGAGCATCCGGTCTGTCCCTGCGCCTCTCCAGGGCTGGGGAGTGCCCCGTTACCCTCTCCAGAGCCCGCCCCATCCCCACCTGACACCGAGTGTTTGTGAGTGAGAACCAACGCTTGATTTCCTCCTGATGAGAGCAGCCGGCGGGTAAATGTTTTCACTCCGAATTACGCGTCCAGGTGGCGGCAGTTTTGGGAGAAAGGCTTTTTAACCGCAGAGCCGCAGAGCGCGAACCCCGACCTTGGGCGGGCACCGCAGCCTTTCCGCTCTCTCTCCGCGGCGGTGCCCCACGGGACCCGCAGGGACAGCACCGCGGCCGCCCACGGCAGAGCCCCGGCCCCGCGGAGCGCCCGGAGCCGCCCCGGGCCCGCCTTCCGCCGGAAGTGAGCGGCGCGGAGTCGAGCGGGGCGGGCGGGGCGCGGCGG
>VWPU01019947.1:0-18565 GCA_013398955.1 Callaeas wilsoni
CTGTCCAAACCGAGACAGCCTTCTTTAAGAACATAAATAAGATCTCAGAGAAAGCTTCCCCCTGTCTGAGAGGCCATCAAAACTTGGTAAGAGCTTTTTGTCAATCCCATTTCACTACTATAGTTACATTTCTTTAAGAAAGGTACATTTCTTGTACCATATGCTCTTCCAGCATTTTGGTTCCACATATACATTTTGTCTTCTCAAACAATAGCTTCAGACTTGTATTTTTCCACTATAAACTGACACCAACCCAAAACCTTCCCCATAACTATTCAAGGGCAAGTAGGTACAAAAAAAAATTGTCCTCCTAAGCAGGCTGGGTGTAGTATTTGAGTGTTGTAAGTTCCTTCAGTTAATTGAACATTATACCTCTTTTTCAAAGGTTCAGTAAACAAATGGCAAAAAGATATTGCGATATTTTAAATAGGTATTCCTAGCTTATAACTTTTATTTCAAATATGCCATTAATACATATGCTGATACACAATAGAATTTTTGATGCTGTAAGCAAGCATTTTCCTTTAAAAGGAAGAGGAAGAAAAATCAGAAAGTAGGGTAAAACCAAAAACCTAAGAACTTAGCAGTGAGCCAAAATGAAGATCTGCAGGTACAGATTTAGTACACAAAATTGAGACCAGTATTCTTAGATACTTTTTACCTCATATTTTGCTACATTCATGGATTTTCCCCTCAAAACTTACTGCAGTCTGCTTTTCAGTTTAAAGAAATGCAAATTTAAGAGCAACAGAAAAGAACACAATAGAGAAGGTTAATTTCAACGAAGTGCAGTTGGCACAGCTGACCACATTTCACAACAATATGAATGCAAATAATATATTTGCATACGGCAGTAATGAGAGCACCATGTGCTGCAGCTCTCCAGAGCCAGCCCAATTCTCTCATAAGCCATCACATGATGGGCAGGGATTGTGAACACAAAATATTCTCTGTGCTAAAATGTCAGCCAGTCTGGTCCAGGCTTCAAACTGCAGTTTTCTTTGCCTGCCTGTTGTGCTGAAGAAGGTGTTTCCTTAATAGTTCTACTGTAAATGGTCAAGGAGGAACACACTCCATGATGCACAGCATGCTCACTGTGTCCTTTTGTCTGGGCAGCACAGCCCATCTTCCATAACTATTGGTTTGTTAATCCATTCGGTACAATTGTTTAGGAACTTGGAATAAAGTCTCCATATTCCTCACACTCTACTTCCAAATTTAGCATCAGAGAAAAAAAAAAATACCACTACTATTGAAATGAAATTAAAAAGTTCCATTGGCTACAACTGGAGGCAAAACTAAAGCTTTACAGAAAGGATGTGTCAATCAAGAGCATGAAAGGAGCGGTGTATGTGGTGTTCCCTGGAGGTACTAATTCATTTCTTCACATTACTCCTTAAAGGCTAGCTCATTCCTTCCACAAGCTACCACGCTGGTGTGAGCAGATTAAACAGGACTCTTATTCACAGTCACGAGGCTCCTCACTGCTCTCTGATGTCAGCACAGAAGGTCAGCTGCATAAATACCAGGCAACCGAAGCTGCACTGTTATGACCAGACATCCTGTTTGCTGTGAATTCTATTTTTAATATTTTTATGATGTTAATAATGGGAACTCCCAGTTTAACCAGTTTGCTTTTTGTTATAATTTATCCTGCACTTAATCAAAACCCACTTTATCAGAGATTCGAGTATGTATAGATTCTGTTTTTTACTGTCAGCTTTAAGCTGCCTTTTCCCTCCACACTCCTTGCTCCTGCCATTTCAAGAGTTTTTAAGATTTTTCAGGAGCAAAGATAGAGGTTTTTGTAAAGACTCAAAAGACACCCCGTTACCTAATCTTAAAGCAGTGTAATCAAAGAACATTTTAATATTTGGCTTCAGCATGGGAGCCAAGACATTAGGAAAAATCCCAAACTC
This sequence comes from Callaeas wilsoni, assembly GCA_013398955.1. NCBI lineage: Eukaryota > Metazoa > Chordata > Aves > Passeriformes > Callaeidae > Callaeas > Callaeas wilsoni. The sequence continues at coordinate 1,920 of VWPU01019947.1, forward strand.
AAAACATTTTATGTAGAAATTTGCCTGAAGTAGCCAGGAGGCTGTTAAGGCTGGGAATTGCTGTGCAGCTTGAACAGAGGTAGGGTGCTCCATTTGGGACAAAGCCTTCCATCTGGGACAAAGCCTTTCTTACCATTTTCCTTCCCTGAAAACTTACAGTGTCGATTCCACCTGAATTCAGGTTCACATCCCATACTGACTTTCCTTAAACTGTTTCTTCCTTCTCTTTGAGGTACAGAACAGGCATCTCTCACTGCCCTCCCCCATCTACTTATGGTGTGACTGTGAATATTCACTACTTCTTAGTGGACCCTCTCTTACACAAACTTTAAGTTCAGCAGCTCCTGCTGTCTCTTGTCCTCCCTCAGTTTACCAACCACCATGTCAATTGACCTATCAATGGTTTTAATTTTAAAAGAGCTTTTTGACTGAGCATTCACATTGACTGACACAATATACTCAGGCCTTGTACCTCTCTCAGTTCAAACATATCTTCTCCCCCTGTAGTGACCGCAGATTTCCAGGATGAATGTTACACATTAAAAACCAAACAACTGAAGAAACAAAGACCCACAACAACAACACTGAAACAAAAATCCCAGAGTAAAAAGTGAAAATCTAGATCTTCTTTCTTTCCAGGGGGAGTGCCTTTAAAGTCTGCAATAGATACAAGGCTGAGAGAACAAGTGTCAACTCAGAACCTCAGATGCTGATACATACCTTCAAACCTATCCTACCCTTGGTTTTTGCTGAAACAATCAAAAAGTACTTTAAGCAATACAACTCTCTTGTTAGCTCTTTTAGGTGGCAATCCTACTGGTAATGAGTAAGGAATGGCTTACAACAACCTTTAGATACTGCTAATTTTTAGCTATTGTCAATCTTATCCATATTTAAGAAATAAAAGTCTCTGCATAGACACTGGTCTCCTCAGAAACCCAGTCCAATTACCAAAACTGTCAGCACACTGCTGTAAAAGCATCTAATCTGGGTAAACATTTAAGAGTTGTTCTACTGCCATTTGGGTAAAGAAAAATAATACCTCAAACAAACAACCACCCCAACAAACAAACAAACAAGAAAACCACAAAAAAATCCCCCACAAACAAAAACTACTCTAGAACAGCCTATTTTGTAACAGAAAGGCCTACTTCAAAAGCATTAGTCCTCAGAAGATTCCTTTAGCATCTAAAATGACTGGGAGAGCTACTGGATGAAACTAAAGTATGTCCTGATTTTTTTGCCACATGCAATCTCCACTTCCAAATTGTGATGCTGTTTTTATTACAGACTTTTAGTGGACATAGGTACATGAGGTTTCATTCATATTTGAGCTAAAATGAATCTATTACATTCTTAATATAATTTCAATTTTAGCATTTTCTATGCATCCAAAAATGCTTAAAATCCTTCATCACAATAAAACTAGCACTGTCACAAAGAATAAGGTCTCTGCAGTTTATATTATACAATGACACTATCTTCCACAAGAACAGATGCATAATGGTACAAAAAGGGAAAAAAAAAAAAGGACAAGCATATCTGTAGTAGCATGGAGTTCCTCCATAAAAAAATGTATTTGCTTTCCATTGATTCAATTAAAAATTACAAAACAAGCAGACATTAACATTTCATTATCTCTCTTTTTTTTTCACAGGCAAACCAGAAACTCCTGAGCGTAACAGAGGTTTATATCAGGTAAAGCACAGGTACTCATTACAGTACCATATCTATAAACATTCCCTGGTTAGAAATGGATTTTCACTCTCATGATAGCCTTTTTATGCAAATGGAGGGAGCATATATGAGGCCGCTGAAACTCCAGTCTTCCCTAAAAAATAAAGAGGAAAATGGTAAGGAACCAATGTGGAAATGCAGACAGATGGGCTATGATGCAAGACAGGAAAGGAACATAAAAGGACTGCATTTGCCATGTGGAGAGCCTGACTTCATGATTATGTCACTCTATCTTTCATTTCCCTCTAAGCACCCAGTGATGCTAATCCTGACATAAGCAAGTGATTAATCCTGCAGGAACCATCAAGAAGACTCAAGTGTAGATGGGTAACTGCCAGAATTTTTAACACTGTTTTCTGTAATCACACATCAATCTAAACTTGTCAAATACACAGTTATTTTCAAAGCATAGCACAATTTTGAATTGACGGAAAAAAAAAAGTGGGATTGGAGGGGTCATTTCAATGTTTAATAGAGAGTTCTGCCTGGAGTGGCATGGGACAACATTTATGCCATGATTCTCATTCACTGTATGACCCAAAATACTAGTAAAAATATCTGCAGCACCCTGCCATAAAGGATAACAGCAATATAGATACTAATAAGGCCATGGAAATGAATAGCAGGTACGTTTGGTCATTGCCACACTACAGAACACACTTGCCAAAGTATTTTAAAGTATTGTAAAATACCAGAAAAAAAACAAAACCAACCCCCAAAACATGGTCTGATTGAAATATATGGAACAGTTGCATGAAGTTTCAGGTGTCTAGAAAAAAAATGGAGAAGCCCTTTTTTGAGGTGAAATCCTCAAACAAGGCTAACTCACACAAAGAAGTTTGAGGGAGGGCTGTTTTTTATTTTAAACATATAAAGGCTATCTTTTCATCTATGTCCCTTCAAGTCATTTAAGTAAGAGCCCTTTGTACCCTGGATATATTTTTGACCAATGATTTGCATCTCTGTTGCCTGTTTTGCTAGTCACGTGCTTTATAAAAACTTCACAAATAACTCTTGTGTTATAACCATGCCTAATTTAATATGAAAGTCAGAATTTCAGCTCAAACCCTCAGGGAAACTCAGCTGGATTTACTGTAAATCTTTGCCAGTGCTTTGGAAAGAGTCTGCACAGCAAAACACCCACCCAATCCACTCTTAACTAAGCCAAGATGGCAATAAATTCAATAAACTGGAAAAAGAAAACGCATTTTCACTATAAGCTAGCTTCCAGAACAGGAAGGACATCTTTAACTGGACATTCCCTTCACATATCTTTTAATTCCCATCCTCCAACTCCTAACATTAAAATCAAATGCAGTATAAGTAGACAAATTCTCCTTACCTGTAACTTAAAGCAAGTTTACTTCTGTGTCCTCTTCTGGAGCGTTTTACAGGCCACTAGTGGGGTTGTTTGTAAAACTCCCAAAGAAACAATCCAGAAGTGGAAGATGCAGGTGCTTGCTGGGGAGGTTGAACACAAACTGAAAACCTTGAGCTTTAAGTTTCCTTCTACAATTACAGAATCACAGATGACTCTGAGCTAGAAGGGACCCACAAGGACTGAGTCAAACTCGTGGTCCTGCACAGCACCATCCCCAAGAGTCACAGCATGTGCCTGAGAGCACTGTCCAAATGCTTTTTGAACTCTGTCAGGCTGGTGCTGTGACCACTGCCCTGGGGAGCCTGTTCTGGTGCCCGACCACACTCTGGGTGAAGAACTTTTCTCTAACATCCAACCTAAACCTCCCCTGACACAACTTCAGGCCATTCGCTCAGGTCCTGTCCCTGTCACCACAGAGCAGAGATCAGGGCCTGCCCCTCCTCTTTCCCCCCATGAGGAAGCTGTAACAGCAATGAGGTCTGTCCTCAGTCTCCTCCAGGCTGAACAGACCAAGTGCCCTCAGCTGCTCCTCATACAGCAGAACTGCCCCCAGCACTGGAGGTGAGGCTGCCCCAGCTCAGAGCAGAGTGGGACAGTTCCCTCCCTTGCCCGGCTGGCGATGCTGTGCCTGATGCACCCCAGGACAGAGTTGGCCCTCCTGGCCAACCTATCCTTTCCTTTCTTCCTTTCCTATGGCTACCTAGAACTCCTCAGACAACATGTGAGTAGCAATGAGCACTGTGAAATCTCAAAGATGTTATTTGTGTTGATAATAATTGATCATTTCACATATTGTGACTTAGAAATTTATTAAAATTTTAAATATAATTAGAATCACAATAATGAAGGTGAGGGTATATTGATCCAACTTCTCTCATTTTCCAGTTTTTCCTCTGTGTAATTAATACTGAGCTATTCTGTTCAGAGGTTTGTTTTGTATCTGTAAATGAGTAATCCAGAGTTCATGTTTCAGCATCCACAATCACATTTTTATAAATCTTAACAGATAGTCACAATGTTCTGGCCAAGTAAAACTCACTAGTCTTCAAAAGTAACTTTTCCATAGCAGATTTGTTGAGTCACAAGGGATATTTACTCTGTCAGGAAAAGACATTTTTATAGCACTTTATGTATTTGGCTTATTCTAAATTTTGATGGTAATAGAAACATTCAGATCAAGATGACTCGAGATAAGCTGAAAAGCCCTAGGTTTTTATTGATGAAAAGAATATAGTCAAACACTGAGTAGCATATGATTTGGAAATATCAAGTTGTATTGCACCACAGATATAGGTATGATAGTGAAAAGCTTATGTGTAGCCAAAATAACACTTCCCTTCCTTGAAACCATCAGTCATTTCTCTAACACCCACAACAACACACAAGAACTCCATGAGCTCTCACATTTACCAAATCCAGTATGTTTTACAAATATTAACTTAGTGTCACAAGTAACAAAACACTTAGATATGACTATTTTTAGCTTACAAAGATGCAGAACTTGAAACTGCTTACCCTCTCTCCATAGCACTCATTTTTGTGGCAGAAGAAAAGATATTAAGATTCAGTAATTCAGCAGCCTATGCATGGTTAAGACAACATCTCTGTACAAGTTTCACAGATTTTAATGCTATAAATGGAATGAGGAGCACTAGTAGGTGCCAGAGAAACACACTGATGCACTCAATTTCTTTTTATTTTAGAAAGAGGGACACATCAACTAAAACAGCAGCAGCTCCATGATGGATGTGTAAAGATGCATTGGGAGCAATAGCTCACTTCAGCTGAACGTGTAAATGGAAAATAAGCAGGATATAAGCTAAGAAGGAAACCAGAATTACTGACTCCTAACTGCTCAGCCATCTTTCTGTCACAGCGAATATGATGTCATAAAGACAACACAATTATAGAGCAAGGAAGTGACCTTTCACACACGATCTTACACATGCTCTTTTACACATGCAGACTAGACAGCAGTAAATCAAACCATTTTGTGATTTAGGCACACTATGAGAGGAATCATGGATACACTGGGTACCTCTTTCTTCTATGCCCAAACAGTTAATGTATGAAAATCCACTGTAAGTTGAAGTTTCTGAGTACTTTACTTAAAAAAAAAAACCAACACAGGCACCAAAATGAAACAAAAAATTTCAAACACATGGCACTATTAAAGAGTAAACACTACTGCTTTCAGGCCTAGCCAAGGGATTACCGTTACATACAGAAATCAAGGCTGACTTTTAAAAATCTAAAAATAATTCTAAGAATCCTTCCCGTCTCAATGCTCTGGACAAGAGAAAACAAATGAAGAGACTTAGCATCTACATGCCATCTAGGTCATTGGTATTACACAACCTTCCTTTTTAAAACCACTTCAAACAAATTCCTATATGGGATATTCACAGGCTTTAACTGATTAAAAACAAGTGCAAGATATGAAATACCCTCTAGAAGTACAAAATGAGTTGTTTTCAGAAAAAGCCCCTGTCTTCCTGATGAAGCAAAAGAGAATCTGATAGTCTGACCAGATAATTTCAATTAACTATAAGTTGCTAAATATTTACTTACATGCCACTTTATACCAGAAGGCTGCATAGCAACACAAGACATTCACACAAGACACTTAACTCTGCATTTCTGTCTCATGTAGTTGTGAAGTGACACACATCACTAGAATTAATACACCTCTGCAGCAATGGATTATGTATGCTATTTTCTTTATCGCAGGTTCCAACTCTGTACTAGCTTCAAGTTAATAAAACAGGAACAAACTTGCCATCACACCTCTTTCTATGCTGTGAAGACACAACACACAGGCACATTTCTGACTTCTGGCTGTTATTACGCCCTCCAACACCTTATTACACTATGCCTGAAAGTTTTACAATCAAAATTTTTTGCACTGAAAACCCCCATGATTTAGCAAGGTTTTATTAATTATTCTATTCTCCCTTTGTGTTAAACGTTACAGGCTGCACACACACATTCAAACAGTCAAAGACAAAAAGGTAAATAGTGGTCCATTAAATTAATATTTTTTAAAATAGACTCAAAGCTAACACCTATATTGATACTTATAATCTAAAATCACTATAGCTGTAATTCATTACAAGAAAGTATGTTCTATTACAATATAAGTTTGATAAAATGAATCCTCCCATGCTCAAGATCATCTTTTCAACTACACTGCTTTATGCACTGGGCCTTTCATAGCACTGGGGAAGTGAAGTCACAGCCCTAGCTTCTGTTCTGATTTATGCTGCAGGTTAAAATATCACCAGCCTGTATGTATTTTGGTTCAGAGAGGACTAACTGCTTCATGGAAGAATGCATGGCTCAATTCTTATCTATAATATAGACAGCCCTCAAGTGAAGGTTTCTGTTAGGCCATTAAACTTGATTTCATTTCCTTGCTGTGCCCAACTTTCTTGGGTATCTGCAGACAAGCTATCTATTATTCCCATGCCTTGGACTATGATCTGTAAAATCAAGATAAACATAGTTATTTCAGTTCTGAAGGACAGAGAATTTTAAGAGGTGTTACGTGTTTTTGAGGTATCTCACACAATGGTAATGAGGTCCTTATATAAGAAGTACTTGGCACTTGTTTAGTAGAAGACATTTTCTAAACACTGAGTTGCACAAAAACTGTATCTTGACACTACTAGGTAGTATCTTTTGAGGTATCCTGACTCTTTCAGCTACTTTTATGCAACTCTGAGCTGCTGTAAAATTAGGAGCAATGCATATAGCACAGACAAGCATTTTGCTGTCAGGTACATCTCCTCTCCTGTACTGATAAATAAGTGTAGTAGTTTTTCAAATAAGATCAAATGTTTAATTCCTTGAAAAATATTACAGCTGTTACAAAATAAGTGTGTGTATTAAAACAAAAGTATGGTATATTAATTATATTGACCAGGAAGAGATTCAAAATGCACCTTCCTTTCACATGTTCCCATCTATAAAACCAGGTAAGCTGAAATCACTTTCCCTGGCTTCCCAAACTCTTCAAGCAGTCACTTGTCCTAAATATGAACAAGTGTTGCTTGTGTTCCACAACAGATAAAATTCAATTTTTTTTACTTCCTTCTAGAAGCATTTGAAAACCTAGCAGGTTTACGCAGGGTAACATTTGCTGTCAAAAAATAGGCCATATTTATCAAGCCACAATGAAAGTAAATTTGGGTGATAAACTGAGAATTCCATCTTGTATGAACTGGCACACACTCAGAATGGAACCTACTTTTGCTTTAGCAAGGAGTCTCTCTTTAACAAGCGAAAGAGGAGAGAGGAAATTGCAGGACGTAAAAGGAAACTTAGCTTTTGACAAATTGATTCTACAGTTATTGTCCCTCAAATATTATCTGCCCTCTCCCAAAGGTGTCATCTCTGCTGTAAGATTTAGATATACAGATAAACAGAGATATTTAAAAATATTGACAAATATCCCCCAATAAAAAACTGTCTTGGCAATTAGCAGAAATCAAATTTCCTCCTCAATGAGGAAGCGGTCACTTGGAAAGTAGATCTTGAGGATGAATGACTAAGGCCTGGTTCAGCAAAGCATTTTAATGTATTAATAGCTTCACCGTGTTTGTCAGGAGTACAGCCAAAACACAGAGAAATCAAGTTAAACAAAAACAAGACAACCATAGTTACTACATAGCTGGCACTACACATCATTTTTTCTTTGAAATAAACAGGATCTTCAGCATGGAAACATGTAATACTCTCCTCCTGTATTTCACTTCCTTTTGAAATATGGATGAAACAACATAAAAGAGACATTCACCAGTCTTCCATGCTAAGTCCTAAGACCCTTTTTTTATCAGGTATTTCTGTTATGAGTGAAGAAGGAAACCAACTGTAAGACAAACTCATTACATAGTGTCCAGCACATTTAGAGCATGCAGCCTGAAGAGTATGTACAATATAGTTCATAAAACTGAAACATTAGATTTTTTAAGAAGCAAAAGTAATGAAATCCAATTTCAACAAGGAACTTGTGTCGCATGACCAAACCATCTCATAGGCTCAAAGTGGCAACAAAAATGGTTCCTGTGTTTGGGACAGTCATATCATCTTCCTCTTTACACATCTGTTAGGATTACTAAAAATGATGGAGCTCACACATCTGCATTGCTTTTTTGTGGCCTTTTCCCCCAGCATCTCTTAAAGGAACACGGTTAATTTAGAGCTCTAACAACTGTAATTGAAAATGCTCAATAGATGCCTAAATTCAAGGCAGAAGAGAGAAAAAGATGCCCAGAGCAACGCAATTGCCTAAGCTTCCTTTTCATCACCAATTTTTCCAGATAAAGATAAAAGCTTTTCTTGAAAAATCATTATGAGCTCCAGCACAGGAGGACAAAAAAAAAAAAAAAAAATCTTGTTGTTAATTAAGCAAATTGTCACTGGCAATAATTTTTGAATCAAAACTGTGGAAAATTTAAGTGTGTATACACATACACACACACACACACACACACACACGGTAATGTTAAGAAGTAGTCTAGTTTCAAATGTTGGTATAGGTTTCACAAAACCTGCATGTGAAGCATCTGATGAGATGAGTCAGACAATTGTGATCAGTTATTTGGTTTGTGCCCGCATGAAAAGTAACACAAGATAATATATGCAGCACAGACCAAATGAGTACAGTACACTTTACACACCTTTAAGAATTCAATCCTGTCCATTTAGTTAAAGCAACAAGGAATCCATTTGCCTTCAACTTCGAGCTGCCTTCCTGCTCTAAAAGAACTTCTTAGGGGACTCTAGGGGGAAGAGAGAATGACATTGTTTTAAGTTGTACCCATGACTACTTTTAGTACTGTGGCTGTGAAAAAGCAGATTGAGAACTACCAAAACCTTTTTAACAGGTTTTTCAAAAGGCCTAGTCTTTACCTTCACTGCTTGTACATTTCTTTAAAAAACAATGTCTGCACTTACAGATTACTACACATGTGCTTTTACTATATAGCATGTGAACATAACCCAAACTGAAAACAGCAGTCATCAAAAAATAGTTCAGCCTATTTCTGACAATGTGTAATAAATATAAGACTGAAATAAAACACACGTAAGACTGAAATAAAGCACACATTTGAGCCAGCAGACCAGTAAGCCTCGTTAGGAGTCATTACAGTCAATCACATCAAGAAGAACCTGGGGACACTTAAATCAAGTAGATTATTCAGATGGCATGCACAAGTGTATATTCTCAGCTAATAAAAAAATCCATAGGAAAAATCTGTAGGAGAAAACTTATGGAGTGTTTGAATGCAGTGCACCACTTTTTTCCAAATGTGGCCTGCTGCTCCAGTTGCCAATGCCCTGAAAGGGAGAGCCGTCTTTCTGCTCCCAGAACTCACCACATCACCACTCAGAATTCGCCGCATAAACACTGGTGAGGGCATACATTTGAGAAGTATTAAAAACAATCAAATGCTTTTTGGTTTTTATTCTGTTTTGGAAAGAATAAAACTGTTCTCACATTTTCCATTTCCTGTTTTATTAAAGACAAAACTCCTTTTTATTAAGCTAAGGTATGAATGATCATGTTTCAACCACCAAAAATAGGGCTTTATAACTAGAAACAACAGCAGACTGAAAATGTTAGCGGCAGTAGTCAATCCCAGTAATGTAGTTCCAGATAGCATCATATGATAACGTACAGAAACATCACCTTATTAAAATGCCTCCAGTGAGACCGATAGCCAAACAGTGCTCCATCACAAATGTGTAACTAATTCTTCCTACAAATCAAGAGCAATAAGCCCCTCTACTAAAACTGCCTTTTTCTGCCTTTCTGGACAAACCTTGTGTTTTACAACAAAGTGGCCATAATCTACCATTGCAGAGGATGGTTGCTTGCTTGGACAACTATAATTAACAGTGATGTAAATACCTGCAAACTTTAAACTATTTCAACACATAGCCACGCTGGCCTGAGATCTCCTAATTTAGAGATGGTCATCTCAGAATCAGAAAGGGAGCAGAGGTATTAACATATGCACGGTGATAGGTTGCTTCATTGATCTAAAAATGTGGCCTTAATGTGGCCTAATGAGAACATTCATTCTTTGACAACTTAATATCCATCTGGGAGACTCAATATGAAATGCAATACAACAATTCCTTGCTAAGAGAGATGGGTGCTATTAAAAAGTAAACTATGATCCTGGCATACCACTACTGCAAATAAGATACAGCTGATACTGTGGTCAGAACTGGACTATTAAAAAAAAAATTACTAAGCCAAAAATTTCATTCTTGTTTGTTTTTTATTTTTACACACAGACACAGTATTTTCTTATTCTGTTTAATGTTTCTTAAGTGAATTCTGAAGCAGCACTATCCTAAAAAACAAGAGTTCTTTATAACAGCACAATTTAAAAGTTTCCAGATAATTCACAAATACAGATATTCTTTTGTGGATGGAGAACTAAATACTAAAATGCTTCGTTCCAATGGCCTGAAATTATATTCTTATATACTCACAAAAAAAGCTTTCAAATGACAGTGACTATTTCCCAGACAGCTTAACAACATTTAATGCAAATCAGATCTTGTACATGACCTGGGAAAAATTTTCCATTCAAATTTCTGAATGAGAAAGGAATTACATGTTTTCTTTTAATCAGTGAAGGCCAGTTTACAGAGTTCGTAGAAAGTTCTGTGAAATTAACAGAATTTGGTACAGCAAACAACACCACTGAAGCCTCTGTGAATAACAATTTAGGACCTTTCACCATGTTTCTTTTAGCTGTTAAGCAGCGCACAAACTCAAGAGATGATTTCAGATTTGATTCTTGCTTTGGTCCTTAGTTTGGTAAATTCAAATAAAAATACTGGTATCAAGAAACAAAAAATATATGCCAATTAAAGATTTAATGTAATTTTTATGCATTATATGTTAATAGTCTTTACCTGAATTAGCAGAAGCAAATCATCCTGAAAAAATTTTCTAGTTAACTAAGAACTCTTTTATATACTGTATTTTTTTATCAGTATTTTTTATGAGACTTTGAAATATTTTCTACTTGCAGTATAACAAGACAACTCATTTTAGAGAATTATAAGATTTGTTTCCTGTGTTTCACTTACACTGGTGAATTCATTATTAAAGGGCAAAAACAGCATTTAGCATTAGTCATACATATCACAACTGGTTTGGGTTTTTTAATTTTTTATTAGAAACTTAACAGCTATATCAACAAAGTCATTTTTGCTCAGGTTATTAACAGAGCTTAACTACTGAAAATTGTAAATCTCTGGAGTGACACAAAGGATCAATAGGAACAATCAATTGGAAAAAAATCAAAGACAGTCACATTGCTAGTAAAACTAGCAGACAAACTTGAAGAGAACAGTATTTCTGTTTCAGAATACAGTTTCAGTATACAATCAAACTAAAACTGAAGCAGTCAAGTGCAATTTTAACCATATGCAGGAAACATGTTCCTTATCTAGTGTTTATCTATATACACATGCATGTTTCAGTGTTTTTCCTAAATCCTCTGTATCCTTGTTATCTCATCTGCTGACACTTTTTATCCACTGGAATATTTTCAAATGAGCTTGTATGTCTTGACACTGAACATCATGTAAAAGTGAATTAGTCTTCTAATGAAAAGATGTTTCTCCACAGCAGATACAGATCGCATGCCACAATTCCACTAGTCTGACTAGAAGATAATTTTCTTCTGCCTAACACAGATAGGATAATGGAATCTTTTTTTTTCAAGCAGACACAGTCAACTATTAAAACAAACATCATCATCATCATCATAACACCACCACCTAACAGTTCTATCATACTCTTCATTATAAAACAATGCTTATTTTACCAAGTAATTCTTATCAACTCTGTTACACCTTCTCTAAACTTCACACACAAACAGCATTCTGTATTGATACACATACTGACTGCTAAACGTGCTGACCAGATAGATGACGACATGAAGAGACAGCACAATATTAAATGAGGAGTAAAAAATGTACAAGAATAGAAAGGAGGACAAAGGTAGAAATGCAAAGGGTGAATGTGTTTAAAGTTGTGTATGTGTACAAATATTGTAAGAAGAGTAGCTATAGAGGACTATAAGCAGAAAACCTAGTGAGGAAAAGGTAATTATTTTTTCAATTTTTCAACTTGTTTTTTGATTTTTTTCAAACAGATAGAGCAACTGAAAGTAAATAGAAAGGAGTGAACAGTACTGGAGGTGACCAAATGAGTCAAAAGAAGACAGGGAAAGACATGAGGTGTGCAAAAGAAGTAGAAAAGAAAAAATTGGCACAAAAGGTGTTAAGAAAATATAAGGAGTTTCAGAGACAGAATAGCAAAAAAGTTAGAAATATAAAAAAGCTTAAAAACAAACAAAAAACTCCCAAATAAAGAAGGGCAAAAGTATGAGAACCCTCAGCTTTTTGGCTAGAAGTCTTTCTCAGCCATCGATTCTGTTCCACTGCTGTAATCCACCGTGTGGATCCACACTGGAAAGCAGCACCACACCTTTCTACACAAGCTTCCCCACTGGTTCCTCTTGAGCACAGTTAACACTACAGTCACACAGTTTTTATCCAGCACATGGTATCCTCAAGTGTCTTTAAAATATGTGTAAGTGTATGTAAAGTCAGCTCCTACAAACTTAACTGTTTAGAAGGCAACTTTTTTCAAGAAGCAATTCCCCGGCAGTTGTCAGCAACCTTTCCTTCACCATTCTGTTTCACCTATTCCATACAGTTATCTTTCTGTCCTAGATTCTGTACTTGGATGCAGCAGTTGCTTTGATTTGGCGGTGTCTCAGTATAGCAAAGTCATCCATCTTGTATTAGAAATAGGACTATCACAAAGAAGAAACATGATAGAGGAAAATCCAACAGCACAGGCAGATTGAAGTTCAGAAGCTACATATAAAAAGTTAGTGCTTGTTTTGAAAGTTTAGAAGCTACATTTAATAAGCTGGTGCTTGTTTTGAAAGGATAAGTAAGATCAAAGCAAAGCTCAGTTTTCTAGGTGTAGCAAAATACATCAGTACCCTTATTTAAACCACAGTTCTAATATGAGCTGCTACCAACTCTCTGACTTCTCTGTTTATTATTGCTTGCCTTCTCACCTGCCTCTTCTCACTCCATGTCTTTATTTCTACTTCTCTGCTATCTTCAAGACTGCCTTACTTTTCCATTACATGCTTTTCTCTTTCTTGTTTTCTTGTTTATCTCTGAAGATACTTTAACTTCTGTATAATGCCATTTCTTCTATAAGCTAATACGGACACAACTAAAAATCAAGAATTCTCATGGAACAGAGGTGAGCACCACCTACACTGAGTAGGAATTGCACTGGTAAATCGAGGTTGGAAACCTAGTGCAACCAACTCTGAAACCAAATAATGAAGCTCTGCTAGCACCAGGGAAGTCTCTCACTCTTTTTCTCTTCTGTTCTCTTATCTGTAACTGTATTGGAAAACTCACCATTGCAATGGCCAGACTTCTAGGCAACAAAAAGAATTCCAATCTCAGCCAATAGTCAGTGGTTTACTCTCAAATATAAGATTATTGTTACACCTCTTCCTTCCCCTATGGTTAAGTACTGTGCAAATGCACTGCTGTGAATCTGCATTGGATCTCCATGAATTATTAAGACTTACAGATATTAGAAGACAATGGTTATGCTTGCCTTCAATTTTAAATCTTATGCCTACTCACAGACCTTGTTCTACAATTACTGTTTGAAAAAAACAATGAGTATATATTATGTTTACACATCAGGTTTTGTATTTCTATCACAGGAAGGTACATGCCAAAGTTCTCTCTCACAAACTGTGGAGCACTTGGAGAACAATGTCCTCAACAGAAAAGGAGTTTTATCATACAAAGGGGTTTTGCACTAATGAAGCTTTCTCCTATAAAAAGAGATCAGGATCGGTACAACAGCATAAGGCACTTTTAAACCTACTGTTCAGGCGTAACAGGGGATCTACTTTGCACCATTTAAAAACGGCTTCAAAATCCACACAGACTTGTTTGTACAAGGGTTATTTGTACTGTCAATGCATTTTGCTCACAAATTCCCAAGGCAATACAATTTTTATCTTAAAAAAATCTTCTTCATCTTAGCATAAAATGACTGTAAATATAAATGCTACACATACACACATTCACACACAGAAATATAAACAGAAACGGAATTATCTAGTGAAACAGTTTATGGTATCTCTATTTAGATCACATCATTCTAAAGCAAAACAACACAGAACTTCTTTGCTAGATGATGTATTCCAGTTACAAAATAAAAGTCATGAATTAAAGGATGCTATTCGGTGGTTTTTAGCTAACTATGGAGCTGGTAAATCATCCACCCACAACAATGCACTTTGTGGACATTTGTCATATACTTGCAATGCCCATACTAAGGCAACATATCCCAGGAGCTGGCAGCCATGCTATCAGGAAGAATTTGGCTACAGAAACAGCAATGATTCATCATGCATTTTAGAAGCACTGTCGAAACAGCAAACCAACACACTACTATTTTAATCCTTTAAAGGTAACAAGAGCTTTAAAATACAATCGTAAATTTGTTTTCAAAACCAAAACCAGCAAAAAAAATCACAGTTCTAATAGTGCATTTGGAAGTGCATCTTTATTCACCTTTTTTCTCCTCAAGGGACACAAAACAGCTATTTAGTATCAGCTACCTACTTACCTCTCTACATTGCAATTAAAATGGTCAACTCAATCTTATAGAAAAGGTCATTCACAATAGCTTAATCAAAAGTCATTGGTTTAAAAACAGTTTAAATTTGTTGTATTCAGGTTTTTAAATCCTCTGTAGTAATTTTTTAAAATAATTACCACATTTTCATTAACTGAAATCTATACTGCAAATAGATGATTTTCAAACTCACCCTCTGAATGAAGCGTCAGCAACATAGTCCGAGTATTTGTTCCAACATGCACACCACATCTATTATTGTCCCAATATCTGCCATGAAAACTGTCTCTTACCTACCAGCATCTGAAAATAGTGCTTCAGGTCCTGTTAAAACTCTCAAGGGCCATATTTCTCTGATGAAAGCACTCTTCTATTTCTTCCTGAGAATGTCCCAGTTAAATACAAATATATGAAAATTTTGTCTCCTGAATAAAGACATCTGAAAAGATTATTGATTTCTTGCTATTGTAACTACCTACTGACTCTGAAACTTTATCTCTAACACTCACTATCATCTTGTCGAAGACACTAAGTAACATCTCTACCAAGCTTAAGAAGGCATAATCAGAAAGCATTTTGGACCTTCTGCCCCTTGTCCCATCACACAAACTGATATCATGATTGCTTACCTGCTGGAAAACAACTTCATCCTGCTTCATTTTCTTTTTGCTGCTTTTTCTGATCCTCCGGTTTGTCTGAATCCATTTCATGACCTGAAGTTTAAAATCATGGTGCTTTTTTAGGTAGAAGATGCAACCTGATTGTAGTTACTCAGCATTACTAAAAAGCTATAAAGATACTCAAGACAACTTTTTTCATAGCTTCACTGGAAAGGAAAAAGCACTTTTCCCCTCAAAAGCGATGAGGTCTTAGGTAATCTTCTAATTACTTGAACAAGATAAAAGTGTGAGGTGATGTTCTTCATCTTAGAGCTTTTGGTTTAAGGGGTTTTGCATAAAGAACATTTTGATGTCAGACCAGGTTGCCAAGCGGGAAGTTATCACTGCAGTGTGAAAAACTCTTGGGGAAAACCTCTGCGCTTTATCCCTTACACCTTCTATTTCAAGTAAGAGATTTCTTTCCAGCCACCCACTCGAACATTGTTCCAGACTACCAACGCCAAATTTGGATGGCGTGGTTGTTATTATTTAACAAAGTAATAACACTTGGTAGGGGTTTTTTCCCCCATACAAATATTTTTATTCTTAATACGAAAGCAATTATTTTTTAAAGCAAAAGCGTGGCAGGGTGGGGATGGTGTGTCAGGTAGGCAACTCCAGGAGCAGATCTGCAAGGGGAAGAAGCGGGTGCAATGTAACAGCTGTGAAAGGTTTCCTCCTCACCTCGCCGGTCACTTGCTGGACGAGCTGACACTCCTTCCACGTCTCTCCCTCCTCCAGCAGGGGCTACATGGGGGAGAAAGCTCACGGTGAGGCGGGATCGCCCGCGGAGGATCCGCGATGCGCTCCGCTCCCCGGGGCCCCGAGACGGCAGGCGCGGAGGAGGCGAGGTCTGGCCGCCGCCAGCTCCCGGAGCCGCGCCCGCTCCTTTCCGCCTCGTCCCGTTCCGTCCCACGACATGCTGCCGTTCCCGGGCTCGGCAGAGGCACGCCGCAGCCCTCGGTAGGAAATGAAACACCTCCGCAGGGTCCCCCGCCCCCGTGCCCCGGCCCCCGGAGCCCCGCGGAGAGGAGGAGCCTGCCTTAAAGACGTCAGGGCCCGCCGGGTCCGGGGCGGCACAGCCGGGGCACCGCGCCTGAGACACCCCCAGCGGGGCGGCCGCGGGCCCGGCTCGGCCCGG
>VWPU01019948.1:0-12002 GCA_013398955.1 Callaeas wilsoni
ACGGGCGGCGCCCGCCCGGGGGCGGACACGGCAGCGGCGGGAGCGCCGCCGGGGGGGCTGGGCCGGCGTGGGGCTTCGTGCGTTCGGTTGGTTGGGTTTTGCGGGTTTCTTTTCTTTATGTTTTGTTTGTTTTCACAGAATCAGTTAGGTTGGAAGAGATGTCTTGCATGATCGAGTCTAACCTATGGCCGAACACCACCTTATCAACTAGACCAGAGCGCCAAGTGCCACGCCCAGTCTTTCCTGAAACACCTCCCGGGACGGTGACTCCACCACCTCCCTGAGCAGCCCATTCCAGTATCTAATTACCCTTTCTGTGAAGCAGTTCTTCCTAAGGTCCAACCTAAACCTGCCCTGTTGCAGCTTAAGACTGTCTTCTCGTTCGATCGCTGGTTACCTGAGGGAAGAGGCTGAACCGCACCCAGCTATAAGCTCCTTTCAGGTGGTTGTAGAGAGCGATAAGGTCACCCCATTTGTTGTTACAGGGGTTTTTTTTCCATTTATGGGAGCAAACACACGATGAGATGATGAAAGATAAAAACTAACACATATTTATTAAAACAATCAATATAATAGTTCCATGTTTACAAAACAGTGATCGGGCAGGTAAAGTGCTGCAGAATACTTAAATACGGACATTTTGTAATTCTCCAGTTTCTGGTTGCCCGGGTGGAGGTTACTCACAGACTGCGACGCTGCTCATGTGCTGAGAACAGACGTGGAGACTACAGGGATTTGTTCAGAAGGCTGGGACAGCCTGGAAAAAGTGCAGAACAAACACAGAACAAGTAGAACGAGCATCTCTACAGATCCTGTTACTTTGGGTTACAATTATTTAACCTCCTCTGCATAGAATAGTATTTTTTTTCACTAACAAACAGAAGAATGGCCAGTAGGTGTGTGGTACGTACGCATGGAAACCCCATGTGCTGGAAATGGGTGGTTTTGCACTGGATTTGACACACCTAAGGCCACCAATCAGATGGTGATCCTGTCACTCACGTGTACTGACACAAGGGGAGATTTTCCGAGTACGAAAGAGTGACCTGCATCCCTGCCCTGGCATATGTAGTTTTTTTCCATCAGGATGCGTGAAGAAGCCACTGCAAGGCACAGGAGGGTGAGCCCTTTACTGCCAGGTAAGAGCACACACACAACACAAGCAGTACTGATCCCAGGGCAGGATCGCACACTGTTACCCCACGGCACTGGCTCACACTACGCCCTCTACTCTGCCCATGTGCCTTTTGACTGGAAATAGCACGCAAGCAGGCTTTCCATGGAAAAACTGCATGTTTCAAAGCTATTTACTGCCTTATACCCGCTTGCCTGTCTTCCTGCCCATGCATTCACAGTCTGAAGGATGGGAATGTGATGACAGTGCTCGGTAGGAAAGACGCTGTGGACCATTGTGACAGGAATTTTTAAGGAACTGCTATTTCGTGGCTGCTGCTATAATACAGCCAAATGAAGTTTTCTCAAGGGATTTCCAACTGAAGGCAGTGTGGAAGTGATCCACAAAGGAGAGAAGCATTTTCTTTGTGTTTTGCTGGCGAACTGCTGGCAGTGGAATGTATTGTGTCCAAGCAAAGTGTTTCTTACATGTGGTTGTGTGGAAGGGAAGAGATAATTTCCTGCAGAAAATTAGACATCTTTTCACTACCTGAGGAAGAATATTAAATGTTATGGAATTACATCCTTCCCATTACACAGTATTTAGGGGCTCGAATGTAACTGACTACCATGACAGCATAAAAAAAAAAAATTTCTAAAGACACTCAGATAAGCAACTACGTCCCTAACTTTAATGATTTACTTGTTCAAGTTTTGGTTGTTTTTTTCCTTCTGGAAAAAAAAAAAGACTTGTACTGGAGAAAAATCAATCTATTTACCAATCTTGAAACCAGAAAATGGGTAATTTACAAAAAGTCTGAGAAACTCCTCCAACTGCTTTTGTTTCTGATCTAATCTATTATTCTAGAAGAGTGCCCCTGTGTTACATACTTTTATAACCACAAGTATTCTTCATAAAACAATAAAGTGCACGCTGTTACAATGCCACCATTGACAGCCAGCTAGTCTGTCCTGCCAATCTGCTCCAGAAAAGCCTGTGAAGGACTGCTCCCTCCCTCCCGCCTCTCCCTGTCCCGCAGCCTGTTTCCCCTTCTGGCACCAGTACTCCTGGACAAGGAGGCACACAGTTCTTTGGGTGTCCTACAAAGTTTCATCAGCAACTTAGATTTGTACTCTTTCAACTGTACAGATTGTCCTAAACATGTGGCAAGGAAATGAAGCTTTTAAGTCATCTGAGAACTTTTTAAACTTGCTGATTTTCCAACAAAAGCTTCTTTTAATTTTGGTTGGGTATTTGGGTTTTTTTGGTTTGTTTGTTTTTTTAATTTTAATTTGTTTTTTCCAAATGAGAAGAAGAGGCTGGTGAAAGCTAAAGAAGAAACTTAGCAACTAATGCTGTGGAAGTGAAGTGGGCCATGTTTTCTAAGGACTTCCAGAAACTCAGGTGTTGAGATACTGTCATTTTGAAAGCTGCGTCTTGTGGGATCTATATCCAGCATCCACTTATTTCATAATGTATTTGATAATGAAGGCACAGGCTTACCCTTTTACTGATAAAGGACAGCAAACACGGTCAATATGCATTACTGACACAAAAAGCACAAGTAACAATAAAGCTAGTGTCAAAAAATCTCAGCATCCTTCCTTTTGCTATACTCTTTTTGGCCATCTGCCTATTTTTCCACCTCAAAAGGAAAAAAAAGATACAAAATGAAGTTAATTTCAAATACGGGTTTACCTACACATATATGTTAGTGGAAGATTTTTATCATCTGTTGCTGTACTTTTTGAGGGTCCTAAGATGACAGTATTCACCTCTTCGAATGCCAGCAAAAGGAAATTTACTTGAGTAGTAACAGCAGCTGACATGGTCCCTCAACTTCACTAATGGTTTACACCACATTAAAAAAACTAGCTTTACTTTTTCCTATTTCTTGGATTACTATTGCTTGGTATTGTAATGCAGTTTTGTCACAGGGGAACAAAAAAGCCCTAGAAAAATAAGTTATCTGCTTGAGATCCCATGCCACTCACTCAGCATGTGTGGACTTTAAACTGGCAAATAATTTAAACAAATTCTTTTTTGTTTTAAATTACATGCCAAGAAGAAGATTCTGAGTGTCTTCTCTAGCAACTGACCTCACCAAATACTTCTAAGTATCTTAAAATATTCAGCTTGCAACACAACTTTTGTTGCAAGTGGAAGCAGCTATCATGGGAAAAAAAGCCAAACCAAAACCTACCTACAAATTAAGGAAGTGGCACCTAAAAAGCCTTTATGCTTTTTTTTATCCTCTAATCTCTACTCCAAACAATAACTACCCTCACCTGCTCCCAAAAAACATTGTTCAGTTTACACAATATTAACTTTTAAACATAAAAATTCATTGGCTGACTTCACATGGGCAATATTGCCAAGGACCAGACTCCATCAAGGAACACAGAAGGTGGTCAGTCATATAACATGCCACTTTACAAATCTACAAGCCTATAACAGCAAAAAACTTGGAAATGCATCACCATATCCAAAATAATTCAAAGGTTTTAGGTATGAAATCAAAGGGTTTTTATAGTGTTGCACACATATTTAAACTCGAGTTGTGCCAGTTAATGTGTTTCATATATAGTAGATGCACTACACATAATGCTAACTGCAGGGATCCATACTTTTTGGTAGGATTGAAGGAGGTAAGATGCAGTTAATCTCACTGCAGTCCTCTGATAACTTGCCCTCACAATATGAGTCATTAGTTGTATTATATGATTGGAAAACTAGAGTAAATAAACTGTCAATATTGAAAATTTGGCTCAGGACCCCAAAATAAATGGTTGGCAAAAAGATAAAAGAAACCTCTCCCCCAACTGTTTTGAACAACTGACTTCCACCACGCATCTGCAACCAAACAGTGGATAGATAATTCATTTCCATGCTATTACATTGAGGTATAACTACCAGAAACATTAAACTATCAGTATTAGCTGATATTTATCCAGTTAATTCACTCTGCATAAGGGAAATTATTACAACACATCTAAAAGGATAGTTAAAGCTTACAGCTCAGAATTTTCTTCTCTCTTTTTTTTTTTTTTTTTTTTTGCATTTGATGGTATTTTTTTGTGTTTTATGTTTAATTTCTTCTGTGTTACCAGCTGCAACTTCCAGGTTAATGACTTCCAAGAAGATTTGAAAGGAAGCCTGAAGACTTTTTCTTCTCCTGGGATTCTGCTTCTTGACCTTGTGAAAGTCCCAATTCTTTCTCAATCTGCTCTAGCTCAGACTGGTCAAGCAGTTCGAAATCATCACCTTCCTCTGTGTCTGTCTCCTCACTCAAACTGGGTGCTGCCTGTGAGGGAGCTTGCTGTAGGGACTGCAGCTGGTCTTTGATGGCAGCAGACACCGCAGCCGTGATGACATCGCCAGCAATTCCACTCATTAAATTAAAGGTTTGGTCACTGGTCAAAGGCAAGGACAATCCTGCAGTGGATGGTCTCTCTTTGCTCTGTCTGGAAGCATGATCCGCCTTGACATCAGTTTGCTCTTTCCTTCGTTTTTGCTGGGTGGGCAAACCGATGCTTGAGTCATCGTCATCATTTGTGCCGGCACCATTTTCTAAAGAGGGAAACTCTAAAAGATCTCTAGCGAAAGCTTCTTCATGATCACTAGGTCGGTCAAAATCTATTACAGGGTTAACAGAAGAAAACAGTGTTAGCACCCACAAAATGTGTCCCAAGAAAGCAGTCACGTGTAAAAATGCAATTAGTAAGTGTTCCTTTGAATACATTTACTAATCCATACTCTAGTAGTTCTCTAGTAGAAGGAGCTTTTTGTGACATCTAAAACAAAATGGTTTTGAGGTCACAAATCTAGCACCACAATTCAACTGGTATCAACCTAACTATTTGAACAAAATAACTTTTTAAAGCTAACTGGTTTTGGTATCTATCTGTAATGAAACAACCCATGCAAATCTTCAGAACAGCTATTTGTAAATATACCAACCACATGAAGTCCTAAAATTTATAAAATTTATTTTTCTTCACTATACATATATATAAACTACAAATATGTAAGCATGTACGGATGTTGTTACAAGCTTTTAATATGCATATGGAATAATAAAAAGAATGTTTTTCTGTTTAAATAAAGATATAAAACAAATGTAAAGACTTAATTTCTTTTTCCTTTCTTGGCCAATGCTTGTATTGAAAAGGAAACAGAAAATAGAAACTCTACAGATGATCAGAATTGTTTCATGTTTTCAAGAGGATAAAAAGCAGGATGTAACCACCTAAAACATTAAATTTTAATAGCTGCATTAATGAATGACACAATATTTGTTATTAGAAATGTGTAAAACATACCATGGAGTACATGGCCTGTGGAAGAGGCCTAAATAAGCAAAAGCCAATACTTTAATCAAGTATTTGAATGAGAAGGTAAAAAGTATTCAGTTTGAACTTACTTTCTATGAAAACAAGCAACAGGAGCTTGTTGTAGGAGCACTGATAAGGGTTAAGGAAATAAATCCTAAAAATGACTCATATGTCATTTTCTCCATTTTCTTTAGGAAAGACAGGCTGGGAAGGTGAGGAGGAAGGGTTGTGCTGTGTGCAGAGTGGTGGCTCGAATGCACAGAGCTTTGACAGGAGATGAGCCAGTCCTCGGATGCATCCCATTTGGTCTTGCACTTTTGTGTATGTCCCATTTGCTGAGATGCTCCATGGGGAAGAAGAGTGGATGTTGTTTATTTTTCACTTAGCAAGGCTTTGAATACGGTTTCCCACATGATCCCTACAGCCAAGCTGGTGAGCAAACAGGGTAAGGGAGCTGTAAGGTGGGTGGAAAAGCGGCCGGTCAAAGGCTTTATCAGCAACACAAGGTGCAGCTGATGACTGGTTATTGGTGTCGGTCATGAGCTGAAACCAGCACAGTTCAAGGTTTTTATTAATGGCTTGGATGACAGGACGGAGTGCACTCTGCAAGTTCATAGGCAGAAACTGCTGTTGGGCAGGTGTATTTGATGTTCTGGAGGTCAGGATGCCTTCAGAGGGGCCTCAACAGGCTGGGGAAAGGAACAGACTGAAAAGGAACATCATGACATTCAACAAAAGCAAATGTGAAGTCTTGCATCTGGGATGGAATAACCTGTGCAGCAGTACAGGCTGGGGGCAACAAGACAGAAGGCAGCTTTCCAGAAAAAGATCTGTGGGCAGCAAGTCAGTGGTATGCCCTTGCAGCAAGGAAGGCCAACCACACACTGAGCTGTAGAAGCAAAATTGAAGGCAGAAAGTCAATGGAAGGGATTTTCCTCCTCTATTCAGCAGCTGAGAGTACACACTGAAGTACTTTGCCCAGTTTTGACTTCTCCGGTTCTAGATAGACAATGGCATACAGGACTGAGTCCTCTGGAGGGCCAGCATGATTATTTAGGGGGCTAGAGTACAGGATGTATGTAGATGCTGAGAGGATGGGCCTCGTTCGGCCCCAAGAAAAGGTGGCAAAGGGGGAATCAGTGTAACTACTGAATGGGAAGGTAGAGAGGAGATGGGCCTGACTCTTCTAGAAAGTGCAGGATCAGAGTAAACTGACACAAACTGGAACATGGGAAATTTTGACTCACTATAAGTAAAAAAACCTTTTCATCATGAAGGTGAGCAAATATTAAAAAGGCTTTCCAGAGAAGTTGCTGAATCTCTGCCACTGGAGGTGTTCAGAATTCAAATGGTCACAGCCCTGAGAAACTTCATAAAACTTTAATGAAGAGCTTTGAACCTGCTTTGGATAGGTAGATAGATGAAGTGAATGACAATTACTCTTTACAACTTACGGTTCTGTGATCATACACTGCTGTCTATTTACAACTTGAAATATTAGGAAAATAATTTAAATTATTAATTTGGCCTGTAGTATCATCCTGCTTGTCATCTACTGTGAACTTTTCCTAGGAGAAATGCAAGATGAGAAGAGCAACAGATCCATAGGTAAGATTACACCAAACTACTGTTGTCCTTAATCTTTATTCCAGCAAAGTGTTTACTGATAGGTTGGTCTGTAAAAAGTAAGAACGTTTTTCTGGTCAAGATCAAGCCAAGTGCTTGAGAATCTTTTCCTAGTCTGTCTTCATAGGCTCATTGCTGGCTGTCTTCATTTCTAGTAGTAAAACCTAATAATACTTTCTTTAATTGTGTGTTTTACAAGTCAGAGTATTCAATGTTTCTTCTTCAGCTTTTACTTGCTTAGCTTATCCACAAAAGCATTGGTAGTAACTTTAAAAGGTTTACTTGCTTCAAAGGTTTGGTAGAAGAGAGTGCTACACCTGGCGCTTATTGAATGTGTTGGTTTTACCCAGCACTACTTATTTATTTAGACACTTGTCGATGTACTTTAACATTTTTAAGATGAGGACAGTTCTTACAAAAGATGTATCCAAAACTATACAAATCACTATGATTAACCTTAAATTCATTTCAGAGGGAAAAGTAACAACTCTGAAACATTTTGTCCTCAAATTGTCTAATCATTGTGAGGTAACTTGCATGTCTGGAATCCACTGACGATATAGATGAAGCTATTACATACCATCAGATGTGTCTGTCTGTGGAGAATACCCCTCGGATAAGTTAAAGGTCCCGTTATCGGTCCAGGATACTTCTGAGACATCTGTGTCAGACACTGACAGCTCTTTGGCAACAATTGCAGGACTAACCTACACAGAAAACAGTTCCATACGTGGTATTCTTACACTCAAAAAAAATCACACTACAGGTGGCCAATGCTTAGAGACTGAAAAAAATCACTCTTGTATGTCATAGCAACATAAATCACCTATTTAAGCCTTAACTGAAGAAACATGACAATAGTATACAATGCTTAGAAGTGAAGCATCCCTCTTTGTAATAAGTAAAAGCTGTATTATACTAAAGAAGCATGGAAAATTCCAGTTATTCATTCTGAAAGTAATCCTACTGTAATGAAAGCAAAATGAGTCTGCAAATACAAACTATGCATAATGTAGCAAAATGAGCAAACTTGGGCCAGAAAAACCAGCCCAATATCTATAAGAGCATCAAAAATTAGCTGAACAAAAAAATCATTATCCTTTACCAATTTATTCAACAATATTCACTTATATCAGCTACAAATTTTTATCCCCTGGGATATAATTTTTTTGTTTTTTTTTCCACAGCACAAAACCACCTTCAAAGCAATTACTGTCAAAGTCAGGCTTTATACACTACTGATCAAGTACTGCATAATAATTCCTATTAAGATGCATTTTTTAATATTAGCTGGTATTCTGATTACATCAGAAAAGCTTTTCCTATACAGTCATTTAGAATACTAGGAGAAAAATGAGATATTTGAGTGTTCTCATACATATCTAGAAAGATTTTATGGATAATATACTTAATTGCACCATCATTGAAAATTATTAGACAATTACAAAAAAATCTGTCAAATTATGTAGGTTTTCTATTAATGTTTCCCTTTTGTATTTTAATTTGATAAAAAATCAACTGCAATTTCACTGTTGCAAATAAAAGCAACCACTTTTGCCATTAAATATTAATGTAATCATTCTACAGCCAATACAAAATAAACACATTCTTAGCTCGGTAGGCCAAAGAAACCATTACCTTGAAGGCCAGAAGTCAGAAATGCAGTAGGTTAATTAGTATAAGGCTAAAGGTGGAGACTGAATCACTTCTAAAGCATACTGCTTAGTTCAGCAACACAGCCTCCTGCGGAGGTTAAAGTCTTCCACAGAAGAACAGAGACAGCAATCTAGATAGCCTCCTATTATCTATATAGATTTTAAAAGCAAGACAGGGCTGACTGAAAAAAAGTCACCTTAGGACACAGAGCTGATATGTCTAATTCACTGTCATCTTCTGTGGGTTTTGTTTTTGCTGTTTCTGAAAGAAAAAAGATATATTTTTTATCCTACTCATGACAACGGATTTCCAGGTTCAG
This sequence comes from Callaeas wilsoni, assembly GCA_013398955.1. Classification (NCBI taxonomy): domain Eukaryota; kingdom Metazoa; phylum Chordata; class Aves; order Passeriformes; family Callaeidae; genus Callaeas; species Callaeas wilsoni. The sequence continues at coordinate 9,050 of VWPU01019948.1, forward strand.
CGTGTGTTCTCTGTCGCACAGCTTGTGTAGCACAATAACCTTCCACCTGCTGGCACAGTGCATCATTTATGTACTATACTACCAGGAAACAAGCCTGACTGAGAGACTGGCTGCTTACCAAAATACAGCAATCGAAGTGGGAGAAAGAATGTTATTCTGAACACATTTCAGTACATCTATTCACCTGCGTTGTACTTCCTTCAGGAGTCTCTGTTGCTCGCTATAATGCCATCTGCCCTGGCAATAGATCTCTCTCTTTTAGACTACACTGCTGGTACAATGCACAGGTGTAACGTGTTGCTAGAACAGGCTGTGTAGTTATCCCACCACATTACTTGTACATGAGGACGTGCAATTTTCTTGGTAATAGCATGTAATCTTCATTCACAAACCCCTTCTTCTACCAGTACCCAGCTACCCTGCATTCAGTCATATGCAAATATCCATACAAAGCACCCCCTGAAGTCTGCTAGAATGTTGCTCTTTACAGATAAGCAGAGATACAAATTTTGCCTCCTCTGTCTGAGAATCTTTTAAACCAATATAAAATGAAAAACACAGTCATAGTGTTCTTGGTTGCTTCTTCTTGCAACTTGCTCTTTCCTCTCTTGTGCCAACACAAGGGTTTGCGCACCCATGTGGTGAACCCAAGGGGCAAGGCAAGGTAGGGAACTCGTCTGGGCTAAATTAAACTGGAGGATGAGATGCAGGAAAGAACGCATCTAACCTCAACCATTTTCCCAGTGCTGGCTTATGAAGTTTATTAAACTACAGTCTGATCTTTTTCTCTGCCAGTTTCACTTAAAAACTGAACAAGTAGAATAATGCATGAAAGAAAATTCCTAATGCATTATTCCTTATTACCAATAACTATCACATTACACGCAAGAGAAGGGGAAAAGACACACGGTGGTTTTCCTTGGGTCTAGGAACAGCACATTGTATAATGAATGGTTACAAGAAATGCATGTTTCAAAGCAGATATTTAGTCTACTGATGTAGCACTAATTAAAAAGGGTAGGCTACCTGCAAGTAGTGTGACTACACTACAAAGGTTTAATTACCAAAACTGGAGCACGCACAAAAAACAAAATAAAGATATCACTGTTCATATACCTATTTTTCTTGAAATAGCTTTATTGCTTAAAATCTAAAAGTTCCCAGTATTAGAAAGATTTCAGGTGAGATAGGTGAGATTTTGTTTTAAGTTGATTTCTCCCCTTTCTACCTAAAAACTTTAAGTTTTCGCTGCTATCCTGTGGCAATTCTTATATGCTTTTTGAGTATTTGGAGAAGAAAACAAATTCTTTTTGCTGGAGGGAGTCAAACCAAGATGGATTTAGATACAGGAACAGTTTGGTCTCTTACTGAAAATTCTGTCATGTACTTATTTTGAGACTCTTGAGTGAGTCTGTCTCCTGGGCAAGTTTGCCTTATTTAAAGAAAGATAAGCATTGCAAGCTTACAGCAAGTAGTTTTTTTCTGAAAACTTTTAAGCAGTATATCTAATCATGTACAAAGAGCTTGCCTTGTTTCTTTCCATGAAGTAATAATTTTTTTTATCATCATACGCAGACATTTGACATACATTGTCACTCCTTATAAAGCTAATAACAGTAGCCAGGTTCAAAGCAAGAAATATCTCTAGAGTTGACTTCTCAGGACAAACCAAACTGTCTGAAAGGTGAATAAAATGCTCTGCATACAGAAATAGATCACTTGGGACTATAAATTAATTACTCACCAGATCTCTCTTTTTTCTTCTGGTTGATATATTCCACTATTCCAAAATCTAGTTTCATCAGAACAGCCTTTATTTTGCTGCACAGTTTCTGTCCAAATTCATTGCACTTAAGGAAGGGACATAAAAAGGCACACAATACTGTGATAAAAATGAAGACAGAGAAAGAAAATGTATTGAAATATTGCTGTACAAGAAATTACTCAATAAAGCTTAAACAATGCCTTTCCATAAGAGAACTACTAATTTTACATAATACAGTTAGTTTTACATAAAAATGCACTGTGAAATGCCCATGTCAGACAAAATGTCAAGGTCAAATCCAGTTGTCAGGAGCCATTCCTACTCATGACAGAAAATACCATTATATTCATAAAAATTGACATCTTTTTTACTATCAGTAAGACATGATTTATGGTCATTATAACATTTATCATTACCTTGACTTAGGCTCATTTTGATGAATGTTTTGACAAACATGACTACGCAACATTGTGCCAGAATCAACATGCTGAACAAACTTGTAAGCTGACTTCCATGTGACAAAAAATTGTAAAAAATTTCTTCCTTATATCTAATCTAAATTGACCCTCGTTCAGTTTAAAACCATTATCTGTTGTGCTGTTCCAACAGGCACTGCTCAAATGTTTGTCCCCCCCTTTCCTATAAGCCCTCCTTAAGAACTGAAAGGCCTCTACCCAAAATGTTCTGTTCTCTAGGCTGAACATCCCCAACTTGCTCATCCTGTCTTCAGAGGAGAGGTACTAGGGCCCTCTGATAATCTCCATGTCCCTCCTTTGGACTCAACAGGTCCATGTCATTCCTGTGCTGGGGACCCCCAGGACTCCGGGTGGATTTCACCAGAGCAGAGCACAGGGGCAGAATCCCCTCCCTCACTCTGCTGCCCACGCTGCTTCGGATGGAGCCTGGGACACGTTTGGCTTTCTGGGCTGTGAGTGCACATGGCTGGGTCATTGCAGGGGTTTTAGGAGTTTTTCTTTTGTTTTGTTGTTTGTTTTTTTTCCTTTCTTAAGAAATTTTCCCCATTCGTATTGCTAATGGGCCATAATGACTGGACACTTAACAGACAAAAGAAGTTATCAGCTCAGGGGAGGGTGCCGATGGCTCCTCTGTCCTTACCTGAGGTTTCCCATGTAGGAGGGAGATACCGGGAGAAGGGACACTGGAAAAAGCAGGGCTGGGGCCAGCCCC
>VWPU01019949.1:0-31739 GCA_013398955.1 Callaeas wilsoni
GGGCGCTGCCGCGGGGCGCCGCGAGAAGGCGGCGGCCGCGGAGCGGCTCCCACGCAGGTGCGCGGGCACTGCGCCGCCGGAGTCCGCGGCGCAGGGAGCTGGTAGAAGCTGCGCCCTCCCTGTCACGGCACCGTCCGGTGCTCGGCAGCCGCTGTACCCCGGCAAGGCCGGCCCGGTGCCCGGCTCGCCGCCCAGGAGCCGCTTCAGCAGAGCCCGCCGTGCCCGGCTCGCCACCCTCCATCCGGCCGAGGGACCTTCGCGAACCTCGTTCCGCGGAATGCTGCCATGGGGCCCCGCTTTCCTCCAGCACCTGTTTCGGAACCTCTCTGAGGGTAGCAACAACCCAGCTAGGGCCTGTAAGAATTTGCAGATTTACTCGGAAAGAAAATATGAGGGACGAGAGTAGCAATGGCATGGAAATTAATGTATTTGTGCCAGTGCCTGCCATTTAGCAAGACACAGAACTAGGGAGCTGATCAAACTTTCAATGACAGGTTCCCAATGTGTTTAATGAGAGATTTCTATGCACTACCAACTTCCATCTTCACCAAGTCTCGAGTGGTCAGATAAGCCTCAGAACTTCAGCTGGGAACCTGATTTTTTATTTAATTATAATGATATTCATTTCTATTTATATTCACTTTGTTGATACATAGCACTGAAGGACTTTAGCTTTGAAGGGTGTTTTAGGCAATGTAGATGAGATTTAGCATACTGCTAATAATTTTATATAATAAATCTATAGAAGTTTGAAAATATAAAACATTTACCAGTTTTTTTTACTTCTTTTGTAATTGTATCCATTCTTCCTTTCTAAAATGTGCATTTAAAGGGTTTAATTTTCACAGGACAAAAGTGCTAGAAATTCTTGGAATCCTCTTTATTTTAGGAACCATGCAAAACCATGCCAGCCTGATTTTGTTTATAGAGAGGTTTCTTAAAGGAGAATTCCTTAATTCACCTAGTACACTGAACGTGGTTTCCTCAGCATAAATGGTACCTGCTGTCTATAAATTAGCTTCTCTGCAATACCATAAGAGACATTTAAGTGGTTTGAATTAGCATATTTCCAAAACCCATTGACACTCGAACTTTTTTGTTTAACGAAAGAGTTTGAAAACTTAGATGAGCTTCTAGGTTACAAGTAAAATGCAATTTTATGTTATATAATGCAAGAAGTACATATTTATACCATATACTCAGTGACACAAAGGCATCCTTCACTAAAATGTCATTTTGATACAGTTTTGATTGTCTTAAATAAAGTCACATTGTATTTAAAAAACTCCATTCAATTCTCTTCATATTCTCACAAAACCGAAAGAAACAACAACTTTTCTGTAACTCTGGAAAAATATGTTCTCAGCATCATATACATTTGCCTTTAAATTCACACCTAGTAGTCAACTTTGTAAATATCTTTCCAAATGCCAGCTTCACAGTAGTACAGGCTGAGTACTTGCCTCTAGTTCCCCATGTCTGATATATTACTTTCCCTTTAAAACACTGATTTCAAGAGATTCTTTTTCTCCCAGGAAAGGAATTCAGTCCCAGTATATTTGAGCCTCAAGTTACTAAATATGGATCAAAACACTGAAATACAGTGAATAGTTACTTAATTGTGATAAATCATTCCAGTACAACAGAAATTTTTTATAGGCCTTGCAATAAAATATTTGATCTCGTGGTATGGGGCAGAGGGCTGGTTTTGAATCACCATATTGCCTTAAAAATTTCTTTGAAGCACTCTCAGTTACACAAGGTCATATAAAAAATAAAAATTGCTGCAAAAAATATGTTCACAATTAAAATACATTTTTTTATATTGTGCAGAACGTCCATATATTCACCTAACTTAGGCCTTTATTGTTCTCTTTTGCTGTGTATTAGAACAGGGTCCAACTTCAGTTCCTATTGAAATGGAAAAGGTCCCACAAGTTCATTTACAGTTTGGAATGACAACTCCATTGCCATTTGTAGCTTTAAAACTCCAAAGAGAAATTTGGAGGTCGTGCGACACAGGAAGAAAAATTAACCCCTTCATAAAACATTTCATTTGCCTTAGGAAAGCAGCAACCCTCACACAGGCGAAAGCCAACTCAGTGCAGCTGAGCTGTGAAACATCAATGTAAAAGATGTTAAACTGAAAGACTCTAACATTAAGATTCTTTTTTCCACTGGAAAATACTTAGGAGATTGCTATCCACACATCTAGCTTTAGAAACATTGCTGTATTATGTGCCGTTTTGAGAACAGGTAGAGGATGAGGATAGATGGATTATGGCTTATGGCTAAGAGCTTCCTCAGCACAGAGCTCGGTGGCAGCGTTTGTGCACAGCACATTCGCAGAAGCATCTTTGTTCTGATTTCAGTACAAAGCTCCATCATCCTGTTCCAGAAGCAGGATGATGCCCAAACTGTATATGCTCCTGTCCTCCCCTCCTTTAATCAAGCTTCTACCATAAGCAGATTAAAATATGCAAAGAGTTTGTCTGTTAACAGCTCACTCCCTCACAGCAAAGAAAATAACAGATGTCTAGAAGCCATAGCCAGAATTTTAAATATTAAATTTATTATACTATATACTTAGATCTGTGTTTGGATATTTAAATGAATTTTGTTGCTAAGCATGACTTTAGGTTGCTCATTTAATAAAACTATTATGAACTTGGGGCCCTACATTTTTATATGATTCATGAAAGAATAAAACACCTAACTCAGGAATCCTAACAGCAAAAATAATTCTCAGTTTCCATTATTTTTTATTTGCTTTTAATATATTGTGACAATACCAGTAATCTGCAGTTATGTATATTAGCACTTTGAAGGAAACAGGGTTTAGGCTTACAAATGTGACTTCAGTGGTGGCATGACTGTACAGCGTCATAGGTACAAACTATTGAAAAGTAGTCTGGCTCCATGTGAAATCAGCTGAGGTAACAGCAAGCTATATGTAAGGAAAATCTTTTTCAGAAAATATGCTTATAAGAAACCAATGTTGTTCTCCAAATTTACTAAAGAAAAAAGTTAATCTTCTCAAAATTTGAGTCATCTAACTTAGAACATTTTACACTGTATGAAGAGTTTTGTGGAGAAAATGGAATTAAGTGGAAAAAAACCCCATCTTTCTTCACAGTAATTCTATACTTTGTGTATTTTCATCAGGAAATGTCAATATAGAGTAGACTACACTGCTCCCTCCCAGAAACGGCAAATTCACAAGCAATCGGTAATAGGGATCCAAAGGAATCAAACCATTTTGTCAGAAACAAGATCTTTCATAGATTATGCTGATACCACTTTACATTAATTATTGCAGTGATAACAATATACCATAGAATAGTGTGTATAGTCCACTCGACCCATATACTTATTTACACAGTAATATACCTATTTACACAGTTGGGATGGGAAAAATTCTTGTGAAATACTCAAAATACCTAGAGGCATTTGTAGGTCTACAGGTCTACTATCACTCACATTACTGATACTCTCTCTCTCTGTGTGTGTGTGTGTGTGTGTGTGTGTGTATATAAAATCTAGAGTAGCTAAAAGAAAATATGCCACAGAGCATACATTTGTACTTGAGAAAATCAAGGACAGTAGACAGACTAGAGGAAATTACATTAATCTGCTGAACTATTTTTTCTGGGCTTGTTATCCAGTATACCAGATACTCTAACCAAATCTTTAGCTATTCTTTCATTAATGCAATTAAGGTATGAGACAGCATCTAAATTCACACCTGTTGAATTAACACCGGCATAGAAGACTATTTGCTTGATCCAAATGCTACAGATCAGTCAGTCTTGCTTTTGCCCTGGGAGAATCCTAGGCTGACTCTTCTTGGAATACATTTTGAGTCATATGAAGGACAGCAGGATGCGTGGGAACAATCTACATGAATTTACTAAGGGTAAATCTAGCCTGATCAATCTGACTGTCCTCTGTGATGAACTGACTGAATATATGGATGAGAGAAAAATGGAAGTACCCGTGGATGGTATTTATCTTGGCTTTTGCAGGGCTTTCTATGCTTATTCCCACAACATTCTCCTGTCCGAGTTGGACGTAACAGACTGGTGGAAACTAGATATGTGTGCAACTGGTTGAGCTAAGAGGGTAGTCGTTAATGGGTTGTACTCTATCTAAATGCCAGTAGGAAGTGTCATTACCCAGGAATATATCTTTACGTCTTTAAGGATAAAGGATATGTCCTTACATCTTTATCAGTGACCTGAAGGACACACAGGAGTACTTGTTCTCAAAGTCCGCAGGTGAGAGGGCTAATTAACCCCTGCCAAGGGTAGGACTGCCACCCAGAGGGACCTGGACATGCTGGAGGAAAGGTCTGACCGGCACCTTATGAAATTTGACAGAAATAAATGCAAAGCCCTGCACTAGGGAAATAAAAACCCTCAGTGATGGGGCCTGGCTTGGGACCAACTCTGTTGAAAAAGCCCTGGGAGTTTTGTCAGACAGCAAGCTGAGCATGAGCATTGAGTCCTGGCAGAAAAGAAAGCCAATGCCATCCCGGGCAATAACAAGGGCTGTTATTAGCCCCCTCCAACCAGTATGTTATAGATCACACCTTGAATAATGGCTCGTAGGATAATTCCGGCTGAAAAAGACTCTCAGGGCATCTCTATTTAGGATCAAATGTGAGATCAGACTAAGGGGCTTTATTCAAAAGACCGGCACAGCTTAATTTCTGTGGGCAACCTGATTAGTGCTGGAGCATCCTCATGGTGAAGTTGTTTTTCCATGTTTCAAGTCTGAACCTCTCATTTCCACTTATGCGCATAACCCCATGTTTCCCACCGTGCATAACTATGAAGAGCATACCTCTGCCTTCTTGTTAGACTCCTCATAGCCCAACTCTGTGGGCTACTGTTAGGTGTCCCCAAAGCCTTCCAGGCTGGACAATCCTAGATGAGCCAGTGGTTATACAGATTATCATACAGGTATAACAATGCTCGAATTACTAATGCATTTGTCTGTACTCTGGTTCCATAATATTACCTCTAGTGCTTTACAGGAAGAAATGACAAGTACAAAAGAAGAAAAAACAAAGGCACTATAGAGTACCTTTCAGTGAATTGAAAGCTTTTTTTCCCTTACTGTCATCTTTACCTTCCATGTACATATGCGTGTTTTTTCCCCCTCTATTGTTCCTCCTTCAAAGAGGGACCTTGGACAAACTTAGGTCAGTGGGAGGATTTTCAGAAATATGATGGGGCAATGGGTTGACAAGCTCCTAAAATCTACATGAAGGATACTATTTGTTTCAACTGGATGTAGGAATGAGCCCTTAGCCATACTAAATGAGAGATGTTTACTCAGTCTGAAAAGATATTGTTTAGTTAAAGATTACGTAAGAAGTAGACATCTAACAGCTCACTCATTCTGAAACTCTAAAATATAAAGACTACTAAACTCTATACAAATATTATAGTACCTAACTGGGGCAGGAGGTAAGGGGCAAAATGTGCTTCCTGTCTGTTTCTGGATGTAGCATTATAAGAGAAATATACTTTTTTTTTTTCACTACTTTTCATTATATATATATGCAGGATATAAAAACGAAGCATATGGCTAGCAGACACCAAAAAAGAGATATATTTATTTATATATCTCAAATATGGATTTATATTTTAAATTATGGTTTTAAGATTAATTACCATATGTATGTTTACCGAACTGTCTCAAGTGTGTGAAAAGATAGAACATGTCCTTAAGCATTTGTTGAATTTTAACACATATTACAGAATCACTATTTAACAGTCAATGACCAATGTAATTGTTACAGGAAAACTCTTTGTTATAGCTTAAACTTACTTCAAGAACAATTGAAGCATAATATATTCTCTGGTCAATTGTAATTGTTAGAAGAACTGATGGACAAAATTATTAAACATAGATGATTTTAGTTCATTCACTGTAATCAGAGATCATTCCTGTCACTAAAATACAAAATTAAAGATATTGAGGGACTCCTGAGTGTAGTGTCTTTCTTCCTCTGTTTCTAAATTTCTTCTAAATTTCGCTTTGCTTATGTTGGTTATGTTAAGTATCATTCCTGCACATGTGCTTCATGCAGGTAGATTAATGAAAGGGCAACAGTGGGATGTCATGTCTTAAAAAATAAATATGCAGGAGAAATTTCTAAGAATCATTTCCGTGCATTATTTCTGATGAGCAAAACAGAACAGAATAGCTACTCTTCCGTAGATTCATGAATTGACAGAGGTAACATAGAACAGAATGTATGTCTGCCACAGAGGCAGTATAGAACTTCTGTGGATTATAATTAAACAAGTATCAGTACAGACATAGCTGACTAAAGAACTAATGAATCAATAATGAAGAGAAAAATGGGTTTCATTAAATCTAAAAATTTCCACGAAAATGGAAAGCATTTAGTGTAAACCATGAAAGAAAATGGCAACGTTTTCCTAGTTGATGCAGCAAAAAGAAAGAGCAGAAAGGAAAAGGAACACATAGCAAACTAAGAGTATTACAATTTTCCTTAGCTTGAAAAAGCACCCTACAAAAATTCAGCATCAGAAAAAGAACAAAAATTATAAGAAATTATTTTAAAGTGGGGTTGAAATTATAAAGTACATATGCCTGTCATTCACAATATTTGAGTATAACTTGTCATAAAACCATCAAGTGAACTAAAAGAATTCAAAACTTGCATTTCTAACTAGTTAGACCTAACTAATTAGCCTTACTTCTTTTGCATTTTCATTAAATATGTTCAGGAGAAAAAAATTTTGGAAAAACAACAGACAGAAGGAGATATACTATGTTAGTAAGCTAGAATTATATATCAAACTATATTAGCATGAGTATACCTGACTGGTGAGAATAATTAACAACACAATCAGCATCAAGACTTAGGGTTTGGGTACTATTCTACATATTCAAGAGGTGTGTGTATTATTATGGCTGAAAGTGAACAGAACTTAAAAGCTGAAATAAATTAGAAATAGTTAAAAAGCAGATTGAAAAAAAATAGTAAGAAGAGAAGAGAGAACTAATTACATTTAATTACTTTAAAAGAAATGTTTCCCAGAGGGTTGATTGAATGAGTTTGGATGAATGTCTCCAAAAATGGTTTGTATCAGTGAAATTGAAGTAAGGAAAGCAGAAAAGGTGGGCTGAACAATGAAAAAAAAATTAAGAGTACTTTTTCTTCAAGTTAGTAACAGGGAAGCCACCAGCAGTGTTCAAAAATAAACTTTTGGTGTATTCAAGGCAATCAGAGAAAGAAGAGAAAATAGTGGCAAGTAGTGGTTAGTTAGCATCTACTCTATTTATAGTCCTTAAATCGCAGATTCTTACATAGTTTTTGGTGGAATTTAGGATTCTCATATTTCTTCATCTGAGTTTTGTTTTGCTGAAATGTCAGGGATCTATTTAAATCAGTTGAACAACATTTTATAACAATGTAAGAAACGACATTTTGTTACACCTGAAATAAAGTAGATCCCTAAAGAAGCATACATTTTACTTTTATGTACTTGAGGCTGCTGTCTTTGCTCACTGATGTATTTTAAAGTATTTAAATGTAATATACGAATCAGTGTTACACTGCAGATACTTCAAGTAATTCGGTTTTATATACGTTTTGTTAAAAGTTAATAAAATTTCTATTCTTAATACTTTCTACTATCATTAAAATGCTCATGTCTTTTAGTGTTTTGAATATGTATGTAAGAAAAAACACATTCCCCTCACTTTTCTGAGAACAGATTCACATACAGCTTCCAGGGAAAGTTTTAGAAATTTATCAATGCGTTTTTGCCGTTGCATTTTGTTTTACAAGATGTTAAAACTAAGTTCTCTTCTAGTTGTACTGTCGCAGGTATCAACATAGTTTGTTCTAGATTTACACCATATAAATAGGACAAAAACAAGGGAAATGGTTTTTGAGAGCAGCAGGATCCTGTGAGTAAGGCACTCGGTGGCAAGCTTAAGATAATTCTTCTGTCTACTCCAGTTCTGCTATTGGTCCATTACTTGGCTTTGACATCCAGGATCTACGCATGTAAAATCAGCAGTGTAATTTAAGACTGCTGTTTTTAAAATCTTCCCTTAATACAACAAACCTCAAGTATTCAGTCAGAAAGAAAAAAAAAACAAACCCATGTAACTAAAGTTCTACTCTCAAGATGTCCACAAATTCCTTATTTTTGTTGCTCCTTAATAGATCAATGCCTAGGCCACCAGTGGGCCATTTTCTTTCATATCCACTTCAGGAGACTAAATATAATACCCATTTCAATCATTCCCTCTCTAAATACTCAATCAAGGTCTGTAGAAATCACAGGGAAATTGATTTTTCACCCAGAAATAATGCCAGAAGTCAAAGAGGTAATGTTCCAAAAACTTAGCAGAATCTCGGAATGGTTGAGGTTGGAAGGGAGCTCTGGAGGTCACATCTGGTCCAGCCCTCCTGGCTTGATCAGCATCACCAAGAGCAGATTGCCCAGGGTTGCCCAGTGGTTAAGTACATGACCTGAGTGGCCTAGTTTAGACTCCTCTTCCTGAAGGGTCACAAATTTGCAAATCTTCCTTCACAGGAAGGTAATTCATCATTCTCACTAACTGTGACGGGCAACCAACACAGACAAGATGAATTGGACAAAACCACAGGAATGATACTGTACTGATACTCCTACTGAGGGCCAAGAACTCGATTCCACCTTCAGTTTCTTCTGAATTCCAGGATGCTTTTCCACCTAGAGGGTCTATAAAGCCATGTTTTGAACTGAATTCTGATACAATAAAATATCTTTAAATCAAAATAAGTGACAGAGACAGATTCCATCAAGACCAGATTGAATGTTAAGATTCTGGCATAGTGGAGGAGAGGTCTTTGAACCCCTTCAGAAAATGTTTGAAACAATTTTTTCTAATTTTGATGTTGCCTCTTTCTCATTCTCCTGATAAATTTTAAAATGACACTTTTAAGATTATATGAATACCTGTTGGAGATGCCCTGAAATGTCTATTCGATAAAGTTGTTTAAATGACTTTGCTATGAATTTGCTTTTGACTCAAGTTCAGCTTTTCCATAAACTACCATGATATCTCAACCATGAAGACTAGAGCCATTTTGGATATGTGAATATGTGCAACACCAGGTTTCTAAGTTTTAAAGAACAAGAGGAATATTGAATTTAGCATTAAAGAGCAAGATGCAAGAGCCACATACATGGAACTCGATTATAAGTGTTTGCCTAAATAATCAAATCAATAATTTATACTATTTTACAGCAAGCCTTTTAACTACTTATATACGTTTTACTTCTCTAGACTGAAATTATCTGGAGCAATGAGTTTCTCTGATGTGAATACTTATACAGTGCCAGCACAATGTAGAAGCAAATTTGGTTTGATCTCTAACATAAAATGAGTCCATGGAACTCTGTATATTCATCTGGCTTATATGAACTTGAACCTTACAGCTGTGTGGCATAGGAAATGTTTGCTTCTAAGAGCTAGATGAAACCAAAATCAGGTAACCAAACAATAAATACTATGCATGTGTTTGCTACTCCCTTAGTTTCACTTTTTAGGCTATTTTTTGCACTCAGATTTTGAGTATACCAACTAATTTAATGCTTCTTCTGTTTCCTTTAATTACTTTAACAGCTTTTATAATATTTTAGTTTTAATAGCTTTGCAATGCTGAGTCTGTTTCAATGTATAACAAACACTTTGATTAGCCCTTATTTTCAAAACTGTCTTGAATGGAATTACTTCTGTCTGCTAATATGAATAAACATGCACAGCCCCTTACAGAACAAAAACCAATCCTGATGCTGAAAATTTTGCTAATTTCTATCACTTATATATTCAGGCTCATTATCTGGAAACTATCTCCTTGATATTGTACATTTGCATATGCATGAATAGTCATCCACCTGCATGCAGTTATTCTTGGTGCAGTGTTTTAGCACTTGTGAGTTGGAATTTCAGACATTATGCACCACTTTACTCTTTATTGATCAATCCCTGATTCTTCTGTGGGAGGCTTCACCTGACATAGATACTGAGGAAGTAGGACTGGTGGAGGGGAAAGGGAAATATCATCCTGCTCAACAATTCCAAATGGTGCTGCAACCATCAGAACTGCTATGATGTATGGGGTTCTGGAGTAAGATATACATAGGGACTTCTCCAGCTCCTCACCACCTTCAGAAAATGGACACACAGCTTGCAATTGTCAAAGTTCAACAATCTCCTGTTTTGTTGTATTTGGTTTGTTGGTTTTGGTTTGATTTTTAATTCTGTGATGGTCATCATAAAGCTACAACTCAATTTATTTTTAGAGATGACTGTAAATTCAGGTCTTATCCAAATGGTACTCTGCTTTTAAAAACAACTTTCTACTTTTAACAGAGGTGACAGAATATTTAATGAAAATTGTTTTATTTGCAAAGCTGATTTTACTGCTAGAAAACTAAGATGTATTTCAGGCTGAGAAATTTGGGACTGTTCAGCCTGGAGAAGATTGCATGGAGACCTCATATCAGCTTTCCAGAATCTTAATGGGGCCTACAGAGAAGACATAGAGGGACTACTAGTCAGGAACTGCAGTGATGGGACAAGGAATAAGGGGTAAAAATTGAAAGAGGGGAAATTTAGGTTAAATATTAGGAAGAAATTTGTTAATGGGAGGGTGATGAGGCACTGGAACTAGTTGCCCAGAGAGGTTTGGATGCCCCAATCCTGGCTGTGTTCAAGGCCAGGCTGGGTGGTGGTTTGAGCAACCTGGCCCAGTGAGAGGTGCCCTTGCTTAAATCAGAGCAGCGTGGAACTAGAAAATCTTTAAGGTTTATTCTAACCCCTTACCTTTCTTTGACTCTATGATATAAAAGCATTTTAACTAATCCTCATTTGATTTAGTAGAAAAGCTTAAAATAACTGGTGCTGTTGCAGATGCATCCATACTCCTTTGTACTATTTTCCTAGGATGGGCAGAAATCTCAGGGAAGATAAATTACTGTAAACTTTATGAAAGCCAGTGGCTGAGCAAGTAAGAGACACTTAGTTTAGCAACTTGGCTGGAGAAAAGGTTTCAGCATAAGTGAAGCAGTTACCTATTCTGTTTGTTCTGTCAGCTGACACATGCACACAGTGGGAAACAGGGACAATTTGGGTCACTTCCTCAAAAGAATACGAATTGCAATTTACAAAGACCCAGTGCAAGGTCTCTTTGAGACTGAAAGTACTAAGAGAGGTAATACTTGGCATGAAGCATTTGAAAACAGACAGGAGAGAAGAATTTGTGAGACTTACGCTGTACACAAACTCTGTCCCTATAAGGCTCCGGTATGGTATTGCACAGTTACAGTACAGCCTCTTCCAGACACTCAGGTCTTTGCAGGTTTTTCAAGGTACCACTAAGGACTTGTGCCAAAGTTGGCCATGCAATGACACATTTCCATTTTAAATAGAAATGTTGCAGCAAAACAATTTTAGTATGCAGATACAGCCACTAATTGCTCAAAGCTACTTCTTAAATAACCGAGCTACTTCCTCAGCCTGAGGGATCAGTCTATTCCCAGGATGGCCAAATTTGCAAATTTTATCAGAAGCAAAAGTACACAAAAGCTGCTTCTCTCCTTTCTAAGGAAAAAGTGCCCTGCATTTAGGGCAAAATGCTGAGCTTTGACTAGACTAAAAACTACAGCAAATGAAAATACTTCAATTATAGTTTTAAAATCCTTCACTTCACATTATTTTTAGTTTTTAATTAGATGTCACAACTGTAGTCAATTAGAAGTTATTAAACTACACCATTCAGGATACACTGGGAGGAATTAGTCCATATTAGTGAATATTCATGAAAAAGGCAGTGGGATTTTCTTTTTCCAACATTAGAGGCTACAGATGGGATCCTAGATTTATGAAAAGAGAGATCTTTGTTAGTTACTATTATATAATTGTACATTATTCTTACTTTTAGAAAAAATGAAACCAATTAAGGGTATGCAAAGAGTAGAAAGACAACCTTAAATAAAGAGGTGATAGAAAAACTGATGGATGTAAACAGGTAAAATAATAGATCACAGAATGGCTTGGGTTTGAAGGCACGTGAAAGAGCAACTGTTTCCCAGCCCCTGCCATGCGCAGGGACATCTTCCACCAGACCGGGTTGCTCAAAGCCCCATCCAGCCTGACCTTGGACACTTCCAAATATTAACTCCTACTAACTTTCAATATTTTTAAGAAACCAAATAATGACAAAGAGAAAATAGAAAAATGTTCTGGAAACACAAGAGAAATAGAAAGTTTGTTTAATGAGCTATAAATTAAGTAGAAAATATATAAATTTATATATAAAAGATAAGAACAAAGAGAAATTCCCCACATTATAATGCTCTCAGTCTGTAATACCTTTTTCTAATAGTCACAGCTAGAAAAATACATAACAATGGCTTAGATATTCACTTTAAGTATCTGTAAGGCCCATAATGAAGTTTTGCTATTTTTGTAATATTTGACATTAAATGCAGCAAAACAAGTAAAAAACTGATGATACAGTTTTCAGAAAGCAGACACCAACATTTTAGTGATCCTGAGATAAACAGTGCTGAAAAGTAAACCATAGTAACTTGTCAAAATCATAGATACTACATCTGCATAAAAATGATGCACCTGAATAAGAAGTGTTTAATATTAATTCCTAAGAAAAATGTATTTGAAAAACACCTTCTTACTAAAATGCATTCAGAATAATTGCCAAGCCTAGGAAACAGTAAGTGATGCTACAGTTAGAAACCTTCCGATTTTCCCAGCTGAACTGATTGAATAGACCAAAAATTCAAGAAAGTTGCATAATTCACAAAAAAAGAACAAAATCATTAGCACTCACTGTAAAATTCCTTGCAAAAAAGTAACACTTTAGTTTCCTGATTCCCTAGTACCGCATTACTTTTTAATGGCACAATGAGCTGTCAATTGAGATTAAGTTCCTTGAAAAGGTCTTTTCATTGAATTAAGCTTCTTAATAAAAGTAATTGCTTTTCTAATTCCCCACTGGGCTACTGGAGTATAATCCAGTACCTACCATATAAAAAGTAGAGTCTCAATCACTTCAATTGATATTTGGACTGGAATCAGAGCATCAAGACCAAAGCTATGGCCTTGGCAAAATAATATATAAGCAAGAATGGGACTGAATATGTTGCAGAAAAGAAGTAGATGTGTTTAATAATTTTAATGCAGAAAAAAATTATTTCAATGTTTAGTTATATTTAGGCTTCCTTAAACTGATGTATTTTCAAACGCAAAGAAAACATAGGAATAGAAGGAACAGCAACTTTCCCTTGCAATAGATAAATCAGATAGCTAAGGGAAATTGTATTCTACCAACCCAGCTAAGAGAAATGTGTATGAAAGGAAGTTTAATGAATAGTCTTACTGAAATGTTGAGATTTTTATTCATGTAAGACCAGCCCTTTCTGAAATTTACACTTTGTAAAAGAGATTATGTCTGGGCAAAGACTTCCCTGAATTTATAGCAGATTTTATAGGTCTATCTCCACTCACAGATTTGGTACTGTGTAATAAAAGAGTTTTTTGGGTTTTTTTTTTTACTTTATGGGACTAGCATATGGAACTAGTTGGTCTGCACATCAGATAACTAATTGATTTCTGTTGAAAAACGTATCCTTGATAAAGCACAGTGGACACTGATTCATGCTGCACAGCCATGGAATATTTGTTTCTTTTCCCAGACACTCCAGATTGGTCAACTGAATGTAGATACTCAGATCCTGTGGAATAATCAGTTGCTGCATTAAAAATTTAAAAAAAAAAAAAAGTTGCAAAACAAATGGATCCTTTCAGGGTGCTTCTTTAACTAAACTAGTTACTAGTTTTTATTAAGAATCAAAAAGATTTTATTACCTAAAAACCACGATATTATATAGAGAGAATCAAGATATCCGTTCTCTTCCTGGTCTTGATGCTGACTTGCAGGATAATTCTGAGATTTCTCTTTCTTTTAACTTGAGGTCTGCTTTTCCACTCATTTCTCGTCTAAATGTGAATTAGGTAGAACTGCTTCTTTTTGTGTAGCACCTGGATGCAGTACAATTCCCTATAGGCTTATGATATTTTAGTGAGACAACTGAAAGATATTTTGGAAATAGCAGTTAAAAAAAAAAATCAGTCTTTTGGATGTGTATACCTCTACAGAAGCCAGAGAAGCCGGTTTCTAAGTTTCTTCTGGCTTTCTTGTTGCAAAGGCAGAAACACTGAAAACAGTGAGTATGAAATTAAATATATAATTAACTTTCCACCTACACCCATTAACTAAATCTCCATTAGATTATAGTGAAATTTCCTTCCACAGAATAATTACAAAGAATTAATTGAACAAACTGGTCAAAAACACAGAAAGATTTTTGTCTATTTAGAGTTTGTTTGGTTTTTAAAATTTCGTTTTGTAGCAGGCTGCCTTAAATATTTATATTTTGCCTTAATTTTTAGAATTAGAAATCATATCTGTTTCAGTATAGTTCATAAGTAATGAGCAGATTTTCTGCATTAAGCCAATCATCTCTCAGAACCGAGGACAGAGAACAAAGTGAAGCAAACTTAGAGTAACAGACCCCTTCTTCTTTGCATTGTGTAAAGAATGCTCTCTTTAGTTGTCCTAGCTGTTATGAAGTTTTAGTTTTAAGCAACATAGAAGAATATTAAGCACAGTGCAGAGGTTTAACTAGAGTCTTCTAATGAAAGATTTGCAATGGACTGACTGTAAGGCTGCTCAGAATTCAAGCAGTAAAATTGCTTTGGGGAAGTGAACATAAAGTAACCTGTATTGTATATGAGACGATTACATCACAGGACATTCCATAACCAGCTTCACTGCTGCCTTGTTATCCCATGATAGCTGTGTCGAAAAGACTTTTATCTTGCAAAATCAATCCTCAGCCTTGAAAAAACAAACGAAACTCCAGCTTTATTATTAAGGAATTAAAAATTAAAAATTGTTTGTAGCTATGGGAAACAATGTTCACCTTAATTAAAAAGTAATTTCAGATACTGATTTTAAATGTGCTTGTTTATATATCAATTGTCTGTTATGCCAAATGATTCATACATCAGAATTGCTACACATGGTATGAGCAGAAACAGACAAGCACCTGTGAGATACAAAGTTCTCCTACTTTATTATATGTACAGCCTGATCTTAAAGAAACACTTCCTGCATTGCTAGTAGTTAACATTCTTCTGAATACCAGAAGTCATTATAGCTTCTTGTTATTTCTAACCTGTTTCTAAACAGAGAGATACTTATTGAAGGATTCTTTTAATATCTTTAATGGATTTCTTTCAATTTCTGTATATTTTCACTGGACTTTGACAATAAATATTTTGTATTTTATGTACATACAAAGGTATCCAATTAAACTGCTGTAGTCTGTGGATTTACATTACTTAGAAGTATTAGGTAATTGCACACTGTTCAAGAACTACCCCCAGTTCAAAACATATCCATTTACCCCTTAAAGTCTGAGCAGATGTTTTTCTCTTTTTAAAGTGTACTGTTCATCTCAAAAAAAAGTAAATAAAATACAGGACATCACCATCGCACACCAAATTAAGGGAAAGCTTATGAACACACAATAGTATTAAAGTTATTCTGTCAAAATAATTTATAAAAGCAGAACAAAAAATTTAATTAATTTTATAAGAAATGTTTCTCCAGATAGATATGCTCTTTAAAGATCATTTAAAAGTTAAAATAAATCATCAGCCCACTGGACCAGAATTTAGTGAAAAAAATCTCCTTCTTTCTAATACTAATTTATAACAAATTCTTGGATATCTATAGTAATTTTCGGATTCAGCACTGAAGCTTGAAAACAGGTTTGTTCACGCCCCACAATATCATAGAAAGTGGGTTTAGAAACCCACAACAAGCCTATAACATAAACCCTAAGGTTTCCTTAAGTAAGCATTAGCTCACAGTTTAAGACGACTTGTTGTCCGTTACTGGCAGTGGAAATGCAATCAATGCAGCGTAGAGAACCCAGGGATGCTCAGCAGCCCCAGCGCGAGCGCCCACTTGGAACTGAGCTGTCTAGGCTGTATCTGTCTAGGCTGCACCAAACAGATCCTTATCAGCTACACAGGGTGGGGATTTTTTTCCGCGTAGACACCCATGTATGAGCATTTCAATTCCAGTGTCACAATCTGCTAGCTGAATTTTGCTGCTGCCACTGAGTACTTCTTTAAAATTGTGTTTAAGATAGAGGAAAGTATGATTTCTTTTTTTTTTTTTTTATTTTAAAGGACTATTGGATTTGCATTTTTTAAAATAATATTCAGAGTTCATTTAATTAAAATGGAGTATGCAGCCTTGACCTCCCTGTCATTAACCCTTCTTTTTTGCAAATCAGTAGCAGTTCCTCTTAAATCAATGGGGTTGTTCTGTCTCCGTGGAAACACTGCTAAATTTCCAGCCTAAAAACCTGTACCAGGACAATGGTACTTTTGCCAGACCAGCTCTGACAAACAAGATGTGTTTTTCAGATGTCATGGCTACACAGTTCTCTGCAATTCTCTGACCTGAGAGATCTTGGTTGGGTTCTGATGCTTTGGTGTCTCACGGAGTTGGTGTTTCATATTCACGTTTTTCTTACAGCCAAGCAGTCTGGTCTGACTTCAGAACAGCTATTGAGGCCAATATCTTTGGGACAGGCAACAGGGCCCTTGTAGGATCATTTCTGATCTCCACTGCTCCTAGGTGAACCCCAAGAGCAGCAGGCATGATGTGTCACAGTCAGATGGGACAAGCTTGAATTGCCTATGGCATGGGATGAACCATGAGACTCTCATAAGGCCATGAGAAATACTCACTGCTGTGTTTCACAGATGCTACAAAGAATTTTCCAGAAGATAAATATTTTGAGTTGGCAGAAGATGTACCCTTTATAGCCTTGTCAGGAGCTGGCTCCTACACAGTGGTATAGAGACAACAGCTTGCCTCCTCCTGGAGCTGCATCAGTTAGGGAATGAGCTGGTATAAATTTATTACATTGAAAAAAGAAAATAAAAAGAAAGTATATTACCATAAAAATGTAAAATAAAACAGTCTTATGCAGAGAATTATCAATTTTTTTGTTTTATGAAGCACTTGATTTACCATGTGTTCTGATTTAACGTGGCTGTTTGAACAAGAACACTGAGCAGCAAGAATACTACCAGAGGCTACTGTTTATTCCAAGCATGCTTACCACCTGTGGCTCTGCATATCTTCTATTCATTTAAAAATGTCGATCAGGAGAAGAAGAGAAAAATTTGATTACCTGACAGGTTTGAGCTGGGCAGTGAAAAATTTCAAAACCTGTCCTTGTTTTTGGGCTCATTTTCCATTAATTGGAAAGTTAAAAGATTTGAAATGCATTTACACATGAAGTATAACACTGAATAAGAGTAAAGCAACTGTAACCTTGTTAAAAAATCCCACTTTTAGTAATATTATGGTTCCATTAAAATCAAGGTGTCTGCATCACTGAATGACTGTGTTTTCATCAACCAAGTCATTTTGCTTTTCAAGTCTGCATTTTTGGGGGCAGTTATAAGAAAGAAAATATATCAGCCTTGCCTTGTCATAATGAAGATTGATGGAGTTAGTACTCTAGGCTGGCTATAAAAAAGACAGAAATGTGTAAAGTACAGGAAACTGAACTACTGTGAAGTTACAGTAAACTAAACCAGTTGGTATACCGTGGAAGAGTGTAAAAGTGAAAACATGCAGAAGAAAAGTCAGAGATGACAGTTTCTCTAATGCTATCCCACATATCACTTGATATTCCTGCTAAACTCAGTCTTTGCAAATAAGGCATACTTGCAAATAAATTTGGTAGAAACATAATTCAAGTATGCTTGGTGTCTGAACACATATCGTAGCCCCAAGGAATGGCACACAATTTCTTTTATTCTACCAGTAACACTTTTGCAGTGTACACAGCTGAAAATGGCTTTGTCTGTATCTTCCATAACATGTACTACCTGAGATCAGCAGTTTTTCCATTCAAGCTTTAATCAAAACAATACTGAGCTCTCACATGGGGCATTAGATAAGCCTTTTGCTAGAAGCTGGCTCGGAATCTCCCCATTCATTCAAATGTTTCTGGAAAGTTCATTTGAACTAAATGTACACATTTTTGCTGCCCAGTGAGAAAGTTTATTCTCTGAAGGTGAACTTGCTGCAAGAGTGCAAAGCTTTGTTTAAACAGCTAACTGAAGCAGAAAAAAGCATGGCAACATCAGAAAGAAGTTATATTTCTGTTGTGGTAAGTCTATTTTACTGATGTTATTAAAACATATTTCCTAATGATTCACATACAATTTATTCCTTTCCACTTTATACTTCTTTGGCCAAGAGGCTTTTCAACTGCACTCAGCTGAACTAATGACCAGGTTTTGTTAAACTAGAAACTAATAAAGATTGCTCTTATAAGAGCAATCTGTAAATCTTCATTGGTTTACATGCTATTAATAAGCATTTAACAGATTTGTTTTACAAAATGTTTCAGGTTGTCAGTGGAATGGAAAATTATTTGACTTCCATGCCCAACAGGAATAACATTGACATAAAAAATACATACTCTTGGTATCAGCATTGCCATTATAAAAGCACCATCTAGTGCAGTTTTAGAATTATATTATTGATAATATGTAAGACAATACATATTATAGTGTAGTTTGACAATAAAATACTACAGCTTGACAATAAAAAATAAAAGGGCAAGAGCAAAAAATCGTACATTTTTACTAAAAATAGTCATATTCTTTGCAATTGAGAAAATTGAGGCTTGTGCCTCTTATGAGCAAACTCTTTCATGATTTTTATAGCCAAAAAAAAAAAGCAAATTATACCCTGTGTGCCAGGCTAAAACTGTGTCACGGCAGTTACAATTTTGACAATGGCTATTGAAATGGTAAAGAATAAATAATATTTTCTGCAGGAAAAAGATGTAACCATATTAAATAAAAAGAGTGCAAACTGATACTTTATGTGGCATGGAATAGCTTTTTTTTTGTTGTCTTGTTCTCCTAGTACTTTGAATAAAGAAGAATATTTGCTTACAGGGCAGAAGAGAAGGCTGTCAACTAGTAGACATTTCAGAGATGAATTACAGTTATTATAAATTATCATTCTTTGTTGTTTACAGGTTGGGGTTTCTTTAATTAGTTAAAAAACAAACAAACACAGTAACACAAAAACAAACAAACAAACCCCCACCAAACAAACAAAAAAACCCCCAAAACAACAACAACGAAAAAGAACCCCTCCAAAACAAAAACAAACCCAGGTGTGATTGCAAAGCAGTGAGATAACAGCCTTTTCTACCATTACAACTGTGTTTATCCCCAGCTGTAAATTTGAAAAATCCATCAGATGAAAGATAACAGCATCTCAAAAAAGGGCATGAAATATTTTCTGCCAGGGTACTTAAAATAAAAAAGTTAATATATTTTGCAACAACAAAGAAAATCAAACCTTGGGTTGTAGAAAGGGCAGTCTGAATCCCAGAACAATAATTATATTAGGACATGGTGTTGGAGAATGTACAAAGTGTGTAAAGCCCTACTAGAGCAAATAGATTCCAAAAGAAAGTAGTGCTCAAATTATCTGCGCTATGAGTGTACAGGTTCTGCATCTTCACTGATGTAGGCACGTGTTCAGCACTATCACAAATGCTTACGGATACATCTACTGTGACTTAGCACTCTTAAAGCTCCATATGGTGAAGTAGGTGGCAGGATAAATTTCTTGAGCAGAAGTCTGTATGATGAGAAAGTTATTCTTAAGTGAATCTTTGCATAATGGAGTAAACCACTTTCCGCTATGTTGTTATTTCAGAAGATATTTTGTTCTACTTACACACAAAGAATTTACTTCTTAATTTATTCTAAAAATGAAACTAATATGCTTAATAAATCATTGACAGATTAGAAATTAAAATAACAAAAGCGTTGAAAATTTGATTAAGGGGACATGGACACACACAACTAAAAAAGTTAGGGTTCGACTTTTGTTCCTTAAAACAAGCTCCTATGAAAATTCACTTTCCACAAAATTTTTAGGATCTGCTCTTTGGAGAATAAATAAGCCTCAGGGTAACAAAAGTAGTGTCGGTTCAAGGTTTACCTTCCACCTTTTAATTTATTCCTTATCTTCCTCCCACTTTCCTTCTCAACCTTTCCTCAACTCCCCAGAATTTCAGTTGGAAGAACTGTGGTGGCAAAGCTGAGCTGAGGCTTCATAGACTGTTTGAATGTCTATCCACACATAATGCAATAAACCCACAACTGGAAAAACCTGTACACGCATAATTGCCAAACACCTAATTTCTGGATGAAGCATAAATAATGTTCTCAAAATCCAATTACTAATATTTCACATGCAAAAAGAAGCTGGCCTATGTTTAGCCCCTCAGTCTTTTAAATCTTGATTCATAGTTGTAGAAATCTCTCCTTAGTGTAACCCACTTAAGCTCAGCATAACCCATTTATGGGCAGACCTTCTAGATGCTAAAATCCTTCTGGGACTGTAGTTTGCTGCTTAAAAAGGAATACAAAATTGGCAGTATAAAATAAGAAAAGAACACTTAGAATATACATTTCCCTGTAAGCTTTTTTGATGGTGCTATTTGATTTCTGTTTGGAGGACAAACACCACAATACTGGCTACAATACCAGTTCTCCATACATAAATATTGGCTTCGGAAGCTAGGTTTCATTTTTTTATGGCCCAGAACTAAATACGACAGCTGCTATTTAGCAAACATAAAATCATCACATGCCTGATAAAAATAACATACTTATTAATGCTGGATTGCAATAGATTTGTTGATATTGTTTATTTCAAATGACTGTGCAGGGCTGGAAAATGGAAAAACGATGAAAGGCTGAAGAAAAAGTTTTCCCCAAAAGGAAAACCCAGGGGTTTTCAGTTTCCCACTATAGACAGGCAAAGCCTCATGCTCCAAGGCTGCACACGCAAAGTTATAAAACCAGAGCTCTTGGGAGTCAGAGCAAGCAGCTCCAGAGGGGTCGGAAGATGGCCTCTGTACAGCTCACTTTTGGGGTGCAAACAGCAACGTCAAGGCTGTGCAAGAGATTTGGTGCATTCCCAAGTGAAGAGATAGAAGCATTTTTTGCACTCGTCAAGTCCAACTTGTGAATAGTTGGGATGTACAAATTATCATAAATAAATTCAGAGATGCACTGAGAATCTTAATTTTAATTTTATACAAACATGGAGTCTGTGTTCTTGCATATTTTCCATGAATATAATCAAATAGTAGCCTGGAAACAACCTCTAAAAAGGAGAATTGGAAACTAGTTTGCATGGACTTCTTAAGCTAGGCTGCACTAACAATAACGGTAATAAAATTTTAGATGAGGGTCTTGCCACTAAAGATTTGCTTTCCCGTGCTTTTCCAGCTGATGCTACCATACCCAAGAAAGCTTTTAAAATGTAAACATGAAATATATAGCCAAAGAAATGTACAAACGGTCCCTTAAGATCAATCTTCAACCCCAGAGAAAGATAGATAAAGAAAAGTAATGTAAAACAAATCCCTTTAGGTTTCTGAAGAATTTTGCTACAAGAATAAGGGTGAGGCTGACATATTTGCATTTCCCTAATGGTGGCCTACATGAAATTGTTCTGCACCACAGTTTTTTGGATGTATTTTGAGACTTAAAGTTATTTTTAAAACTTGAATATGTGGAAATTAATAAAAAAATACAATCTTTAGTGAAAGCAGCTTCATCCACAGAACTACAATCTTTTGTAGCATTACTTATTGAAAAAAACATTAAATTGTATGCATTACTACTCAGAGTGTATGTTCTACTTAAAAGAATTTTGATGGATATAATTTCACATCATTTCCATAGCTAAAGTTGAACTTAAGAGCAGTGGAACAGATTTGGCATTACTACAAGGCATTTGTAAATGAGGAATCTGCCAAAGTAATTGGAGTTTTATTTTCAAGGGTGACTCATTACTTAGCTGAAAGCAGCTTGGGTAGCAAACATGTTTTCCAAAATTTCATCTGAGAATATCAGAGATGATTTTTTTCATGCATCTTTGAAATTATTTGTTCTGACAACTACTTCTGTGATTGATTTTAACTTGTTAAATCAGATATTAAAAGTCTACTCATTTTAACAATTCCTGAACCACTTCAGACTTCCTAAAAGGCTTAGGATGACAGTTTTTGTCTGATGCCAAACATCATAAAAACTATGTGTCAGAGCTAAAAAATTTAAGAGACTTCTAATCTTTTTTTTATAACTGTTTTAGATGCATTTCTGAATACTTTTATAAATTAAAGCTAAGATGAAAGTAGAGGATTTTATCTATAATCACGTATTTCATAGTTATCTTGTGCCTTCAAGATCGTTGCAGCTAGATTTCTTTAATTTGAATCAAAAGAAAAATAAAGCAACAGAAAGTAGCAGCTGACCATCTGTGAAGAAACCATTGCCTCCAGCAACACTCAAGTATAATAATTTACTCCTCCTGAGGCTAAAGTTAAGATAAAAGAGCTTCTAACTAAAGAACAATTTAACACTTCTAATAATGCAAGTTCAAAGCCTCATATTTTTATTTAACCAAAAGTCTTGTTTCTTAGATTTTGCCTAAAAAAATCATGTTCTTTCATCCCAACTTTCAAAATTAAAAGGTACCTTTGGATAACTAAGACACCATATACAATTTCAGGTCCTCCCCTCTTCTAATTAAACTTGATTTGGTAAACTACTGTAAAACTGAACTATTTCTTAGCCTTACAAAAATTAATTACATTGTATACTCTTTCAACATGAAGGTTTTGTTCCATCAGAAACTGCTGTATCATATGCCAATGAAATTAAACTTTCTTGAGAATGCTTATCAAGAAAATCTCTCTTGAGATTTTCTTGGACTGTTTTGCTCTTAAGTCTGAAGAACAGTGTCTAATGTTTAAGAAAATGCCATTCCAGTGTATTTTCACAGGCTCTAAACTCAGACTGAGATTTCAAGGAGGTGTTTTTGTTGGTTTTTACCCACTCCTTGCTATATTTTTTAGAGATAGTAAAGTTTTCAAATTTATTGCAAGTTGTTTAATCAAGATCTGTCATTTAGTGGCTGAAGATAAGAGCTCTTAAATTAAATTGTATTTCCTGTTCTCTGAATGATGAAAACAAAATATAATTTGCAAATGCATTTATTAATACATACTTTGGCACTCAAAAATTATTTAATTTCGTTCCCACTAAACTTCATGCAGGTTTTGCTATCTCCTAGGACAGGAACAGATTCAGGTGAATTCTTACTGCATATTCTTCCCTTGTGTTTTACAGGGTACCATGGAGCCATGCTCCACGGCCCTGCTGAGGCTGTGCCAGGAATGCCTCAAATACTTCACAGTCAGATAACTCTGAACCTGAAGTTTTTTATTTGTAAGACAACCACTGGTCTACTCAGTGGGCACATCACTGGAATAGAATACTAATTTTTACTTTAATAAAAGAGGACCGAAGTCTTAGAAGCTTCTTAAAAATAACATAGAATCGTGGAGTCATAGAACGGTTTCAGTTGGAAGGGACCTTAGAGATCGTTTAGTTCCAAGCCCTCTTCCTTGGGCAGAGACACCTTTCACCAGACAAGATTGCTCTGGCCTCATCCAGCCTGGCCTTGAACGCTGCCAGGAATGGAGCATGCACAATTCTGGGCAAAAGCCCTCCTGCTCCAGTGCCTCACCACCCTCACAGCAAAGAATTTCTTTCTAATATCTAATCAATATCTAATCTAAACTTACTTTCCTTCATCGCAAGGCCATTCCCCCTTGTGCTGTTGTTGTCTCCCTTTTGAAATCCCTCTCCATCAGGAGAGTACTCTTTCAGGTACTGTGAGGCTGTTCCAAGGTCTTCCTAGAACCTTCTCTTCTCCAGGCTGAAAAATGCAAACTCTCTCAGGCTGCTGTCATAGGAGAGGTGCTCCAGCCTTCTGGTCATTAAAGATCATCACATGAACAAAACATGAACAATCTAAAAAATCCCTAAAATTAAGAAGTGTGATGGGGTTGGGTAAATAAAACACAGTCAAAAATTCAAGTTTTACAAACACTGAGAACTAATTCATACAGGTAAAGGTGAGAACTGAGGAATATCCCAAATGTGTCAAGACGCTATTTAAGTGACACTGTTCTAAAAAGTTATGGACAGGTTGCCAGCAGAAGTCCACAGAGATACTGTTGAGCATTTTCATAAAAGGCTCAGTAGTAAGATGATAATGTGGTTGGTGATGATAAATTAGTCATGAAACTTATTACAAGGAGTTGCAAAAGTACCTGAAAAAATGAATGAATTGGCAAAAAAAAAAAAAAAAAAAAAAGAGAGAGAGATTTTGCAGTTAAACATTAAGATGCATACTAATAGCTTCTTTGTAGAAAGTACACAGTATAATATGAATTTGTCAAAACCTGATTAGGAAAAAGAGGGAAGCTACCAACTTATTACTGGAGATTTTTGTTTCAGTTTTCATTCAAAAGAGATGGCTCAACTGAGTAATTAGCAAGTTACAGGCTGCTGGAACCAGTTCAGGAATGAACTGAAATAAGGTTAGCATTTATCTTTCCTCTGAGAATAGGGAGGATAGCAGGATCAAAAGATGTAAACAGCTGTGCTTAAATTTGAAAAAATAGAAGGATCCAGATAATAACAATCAGTCCAAGTCCAATTCTCACATAAATGATTGAATGGCTGTCTTTGGGTAAAGACGACAGGCAGATATCCACTTGGCAAGAGAAAACATCAATCCCATCTGCTTTCTCACAGTGACTAGGC
Organism: Callaeas wilsoni; assembly: GCA_013398955.1. Classification (NCBI taxonomy): domain Eukaryota; kingdom Metazoa; phylum Chordata; class Aves; order Passeriformes; family Callaeidae; genus Callaeas; species Callaeas wilsoni. The sequence goes on from VWPU01019949.1 coordinate 24,889, forward strand.
CTTACTGATAGGTGGAAGGAGTAGACATAATACATGTTAATTGCTTCAAAGCATTTGCCAGTCTTATGTACCATATTCATAAATAAACTAAGAATTAAATAATCTGGATTACACTATTGTAACTGCAGTGTACCATGAATGTGAAGCTATAATTAGAGCAGTTACTGCCTGTCAGGCTGGAAGGAAATACTGAGTGGGATTTCACAGGGCCTGTCCTGGATCCAGTATTATTCAATATTTTCATTAAGGACCTGGATGATGGAATAGAGAGTACATTTATTAAATTTGCAGACAATACTAAGCTGAAAGCATCTGCAAGCACTTTACTGAATAGGATTTGAATTGAAAGTAACCTTGACAAATTGAAAAAGTAATCTAAAATTAAAAAAAAAATTATAAAAACCCTAAAAAAAAAGCCTAAAAAAACCTTAAAAAAAAAAGGAAAAAGAAAAATATTTAATTCAATAAAGTACAAAGTATCACACACAGGAATAATCTCCAGATGGGAAAAAATACAAGAGGAGGAACAACTGACTATGCATTTAAAGAGCATAATGTACCATAGAGACACTAAGAGTCAAAAAAATTGTACTATATATGCAGAGTCATTTGATATAGGAAATGTGGACTAATCTTATTTGACCCGAGTGCATCTCAGTCTCAACAATTGCCATGGTCAAAGCAGCCTGTTTAGATAAAGTGCTGCATGAATTTTAGCTACATCAGAAATTTTTAATGGGAAAAAATAAAGGACACCATCTTGTCTTTTGGACTGCTTGAAAAATTGAACTAGTATTTGCCTCACAGTGTGTAGAATTTGAAAGCATGGCGTTCTTTGGTGTGACAATGTTCTGTGCCAACTAATTTAAAAGTTACAGCACTGCTATATCTTCAGGTAGGAGAATTATACAAACTAAATCGAAGGTGTTGAACAATACCTACAAAACAGTTAACCGCAAAGATTACAGTTTTTGATGAAGTATGAAGCACCCCAGGGAATTCTGTACCAAATAAAGCTATAAACAAAAGACATATTTGAATAATGGAAGTTACATTCCAAATTTGTTAGGAAGGTGGGGGTTTTTCTGTATTTTCCCAAATGAGTATCTGCACCCATAATAAGAGTTTTTAATGCTATGTGTATTATAGAGCTAATTCACACAAACCCCATATACTGTTAATATTTATGGATTCATAGCCACAATAGCTTTCTTTTTCCATTATTCCTTGCATAATATAGCTTCAGCAGCTCCACTTCATCTACAGGATGGGGAAAAAATTGCTGCGTTGGAGATTCGGAGAGGGTAATGAATTTCAAAGAGGAATCAAAAATGGCATACTATTGTAACATATGTAAGCAGAATCTATGTAGGACAGATACAGTAATTATTCTATGCAATGTTCACCAACATTTTTTACAGTTGCTATGTATCAACTATGTATCATCACTATGCCTATTTTCACAAGTCTACTAAATACATTCATGAAAGATTGGATAATCATGTTTCCAGTCTTTGGGATCTGACTGATCAGAAATTATATTCACTGGCAAAAATAATTAGACACAACAAAATTATTAAGTTTTCAGAAAATTTCTAGAAGACTGGTTATTTTTACGCGTCATCTAAAGAGCTGTTGAAATAATTAGAACAAATAAAAGTTCCTTGCATCCCTATCATTAGGATTATTAAAATATCCTTTACTCCTCACTACCTAAGCTATTTATTTATTTCCACTTCATTCTGCTTGGGCAATGAAATTAGAAAAAAATACACACTTAATCAGTGATTTTTGATGTACAGCCTCTGCTGTGGAATGTGAGTAATGGAAGACATGTTCTGGTACGTGGATATAAGCACTGACACTGTATGAAGCTGCTCTTTTACTCCAGTTGATTTGGGAGCCATTATAGTCATAATTTGAAATTAATTACACCAGCCATGTTTGTATGAGTATGAAGTCTTTTCCTTCTTGTTCCCTGTGGAGTTACAGATTCAGTCAGAAGGCCATAAAAAAGTGTGGAGCAAATATTCTGTTCCTAAAACCAGAAAACAGCAAAGCGTGCATAGTACTGGATAAATAATGCCAGTTACCTTTAGGCAAATGTAGTGCTTTTAATGGAATTAGTCTAGTAGTAAAGCACAATTCAGTATGGAAATGTATGAATTCAATTTTAATGATAATCATATTAATTGGAAAGGAAGTGGAGGAAGTGACTTAAATTCTAAAAAGGTTCTGTTGATTTTAATGGTAGTAGTAAGTCAAAAATTTTGTGACTTTCTGATGCTACCCAAAAAAGGGAAGAGAAAATAATTCAGAAACAAGAGCTTCTTGTCTAGTAGAAAATGCAGTGAGAGATAGAAGTCTTTTCAAAGCACTTAACTGTTGTCATTTCTTAATTAGGGAAATATAATTTCGTTATTTAAATTACTTTATTTAAACATGCTGGTTAAAATATTATATATTCAATATATTTGCATTTTTTATAAAAATAAACACATATCACCTGCTACAGTGAGGCACTGCGGCAAATTCTACTATTCATGCTCATTTAATGAAACCAATTAAAGAAAATTAGTGGTACATTCTATGAAGTACTGCTTTAGTCTTCTAAACTTGTCGTCAGGATTAGGCATGTGTTAAAATTAATTTTAAATATTCTAAGAATGACAGAACAGGTCACCAGACTCTGTTCATGGCAAAGAAACAGTTTTGTTTCTGCTCTTTTCTAAGAGATCCAGACTGAAATTAAAAGAGAAGATATATAGGACAATCAGGTCTTTTGGACAGTTATTCATACAGGTATGGGAAATTTCTCTTCAGCTTTCATACCAGACTTTAGACACCTGTAATTTTTAATTGTTATTAATAAATGAGATACAAATAAGAGTTATGACAAATTGCCTCAGAAGTAGATAAATATAGGGAAGGCATCATAAGCCAGGACATACCAGACATTTAATGTATCATCAGAGTGGAACAAGTTGCTTTCTAAAGCAGAAGAACCGATATTGATGATTTTTTTAAGAAAGTGCCATTTTCCACTAACATTTGATATTTATCTGGAATATTTTATTCAAAGTATGCACAGCAAAGGACACTGGTTAAAAAAAAGAACCTCAGTGTACAAGTCCTGTAAAAGAACTCAGATGTAGGATAAGACATATTCCTGCTCCAGTTACTTTCTGAATGACACTGATTATACAAGGCTTCCTACATAAAAGATAGAGAAAGTGAAATAAAGAGGGATAAAATTTTGACATTTTCTTGAGGTTCTATCTAAAATTTTTGAAATAACCTAACTTTAGCCTTGTTGTTCTTCCATGATGTTTTGCCCTCAAGCCTTTCCAGGATAGAGGATTACCTGGAATATGAGATATTTCTAATTTGAGGGATTAGCATACTCTAATAGCTGACCTTTACCTATCAATTCATTAAATTTTTCTTAATCATCACAGTGCCTACAATGAAAATTATTCTTCTGTATGTAAATGAACGGAAGAAACAGCATCTCCTGACTTTCTGCCCCGATGTTAACATGGTAAAATCTTTAATTTATTCATGGCAACAGTTATTTTTAGAATAGGCAAATAAGATTGCAGTGATTCCAAGTCACGATCAAATTCTCATATTTCGTTTTTTTAACTTTTAAAAAGTTACAATTGATACAACCCACTCACTGCCATTTACCATCATTAGTGATTCTAGCAACAGTGAATAACTAAAAATTATCTCCAAGCCAAAAGCAGCTGCCAAGGTTCAAAAGCACTAAAAATTATTTCACTAGAACTTTTATGCCTAAACATGGATTTAGAAGTTTGCCAAGTGTGAGCATCTTGCTGTCTGCCAAACTGTCTGTATCAGTCAAAATGGATTGGTATTTGATATGCTAGTATACATGGGAACGAGGAACACACTTCAGAGCATTTATTAGCATCTTTTACTGCCTATGCCTTGCCATAAGTATAGGCTTCACAATGGAACATGCCGTTTTCCACATTGTAGAGTATGGTGCGGTCATACTTAATGTTTCCTCCCAATCCCAGCAAAAATATAACCTCTGGAAACTGCCTTTTGGAAATGATGATATAAAAAATTTTACAAGTATTAACAGGAAAAGAAGAATGAAGCTGAAATCAGTCTGGGTACCATTTCCTTCCAGCACAATTGTACTTCTCTAAAGCCATTGAACCTGGTATCATCAAAAGAAAATGTCACAGACTCTCAAAAGAAAAGGACAGACAATTCTATAGATTATTTGATCATGTCCTATTTATAGAAATCTAACCTTTTCAGCCCCAAAGAAAAGCAAACAGAAAAGTGCAGTTGTGTCATAGATCCAAGTCCCAAATTACAGTAATTTTGTACCGTTATTGTATTTTGCTAATCACAGAGACTCAGCAAAACACTGAGTCACCATTAGTATGAGCAACATTTCATAGTCAGTAAATACAACAACCATACTTAAACATTCCTAAAAAATAGAAAACGTGAAAGATTCAGAAAGATTTTTTTTGCATTGTATGTACTTTATCTTTGTACATTGACAACATACTTTTTCAAATTAATTGTTTAAATAACAAGCTAGACTTTGGATAATAACTTGGGGGGGGAGAAATAAGCCGATTCTGCAATTTCAAAATCAACCAATTATAATAGTAAATTCATGCCCTAATTTACAACTAGTCTAGAAAAATAACAACAAAAAACATCACACACAAGACATGAAGTGCAAGATAAATAACTGTAGGTCCAGGTACACAGTCAATGTGAATTCCATATGAATGAAAATGGAGCCAGGTTATGCAGTAGAACAAAGAAATCCAGAAGGCATAAGCTTTTGCATAACCTGATTGCAGCTGGCAGCAGAAACTCTGACAACCTTTCCATACTTGGACCTAGCATTGATGGGTCGCAGCATCAGTTGAAACAGAAGTAAACTGATTTTGGTTCTGGATTCTTTCCAAGGCTTCGAAAGATAAATTATGCTACAGGATCTGTTTTTAATTGCCCAGCCAAAGTATGGAATGAGGTATTCTGTACCTCAGAACAACAACCTCCTCAAAAAGAAAAAATAACCTTCAATAACTCTTCTCCATTATATTCCTAATCTTCAGCATAATCTTCAGCATAGTTCTTTAAATTAGCATTGAATCTGTCTTAAAATAAAAAAGTGCGAAGATTTGATATCTCCCTCCCACTGTAAAACTGAGTGCAGATTGCCACATGTCTGCTATTGCAAATAAATCACCACTATTTCAAACGCTGAGAATGGGTTATGAAATTCAGTCACTCCTGCATTTCACCATATTATTGCAATTATCACCATATTCAATGGGCTCACAGCTATAGAACTTTTATACCAAAAATAGGTGTCTTCAAATGAGTGCCTAAGACTCACCCCATATAATGAATTAAATCACTCTAAGGATAGTGCCAATCATCCCTAAATTTTAGGTAGAAAAGGGTTAGCTGCATGAAATTCTCAAATCATGGCGTAAGTTTCTTTACAACAGTCTCACTAAGCTACAACTGTGATGTGTCAAGGAAAACACACATCTGTTCTCAGTTCAGAACTGAATGTGTATATATATTACTTTCTGTTTTAGCAATTTATTCTTCATCTCTTTTAATTCAGTGGTGTCACCTCCAAATAAAGAGTACATTTATTGGTTTGCTGAATCGAGATCTTCCCACCTGAGAGCAGGACAGCATTATGATTTCCAACACTGCCTGCTTGGCAGGAATGATAGCATATGCGAGATATAATACCAGGTGCTGTAGGTGTTGTGCCATGGGACGCCAGGTTTCTAGCCCTGGTATCTTAAGAAAAGTAACAATATTAAAAATTTAAAATATTTTTCAAGAAACTTGTGGTCTTCAAATATTAAGACTGGAACAGTTAGGATATCAATACTGTCCTGTTGTGGTCTGATTTCAAAACTACCTTGGAAATTTCTTGTGTGGACTATTGACATGAGTGAACACTCCGTGCAAAAGGAAAAATATATGGATTTTGATCTCCACACTATTCTACACTAAGAATATATCAAAAGCTAATTACAGTCTAGAGGAATTTATATTACTATCATCAAATTGCCAAGAATTGATGCCTACACTTCACTAAATCAACCTGGTTTCTCACTCAAACACTGGAAAACAACATTTTTCACACGGTGGAGCATGTTCACGTAAAGAATTCCTGTGACATGAATGAAACAGCTCACGTGAGAAAATTTCTCACCTGTGTAAATAAGTATTGCACAAAGTAGCCTTTGGCAAATCTTTAACCCTTGAATTTGTTATTGCAAACCAATGAATAAGGCTTTGATACTGGCATGAGAAAACCTCGCAACAACAGGGTCATCACATTTTAAGCATTGTTTAAACAGCCAATTTATACAAAAAAGTACTATACCAATTTAACTATTAAAAAATTGCTTTCATTACTTGCCTGCATGATCTGAAGCTCATTCACTTGTAATTTTCCTCACAGTCCAAACTGCTTTTTTAACGTATTTGTCCAGTCATTTAGATTTATATGCACTGGAATAGCATTTAATGCGTTTGAAATAAGCTACAGTACCATGTGTAAGTTTATATTGTTGATAGGCATCTTCAATATCTGTCTGCAAACCTTCTCCCACAGTTAGTGGCAAGATATAAACAATGGCAGAGGCTCAGTCATCTGACCTTTTCCAGGATGGTATGAGTTGTCCTCATGGGTTGCCTTTTTTTCTTGGGTGAGTACAGGGGAGGCTATGGTAGCATGTACTAAACACCTAAATTTTTAATATGTGATATAAATCATGGGAATATGGCTACAGTGGAGGGAAGGGGAAGGGGAAGGG